>ML784825.1:736123-770477 GCA_009831015.1 Picea engelmannii
AGTTAGAGTTCCTAGAAGTTGATCAATGGACAGAGTTTTAAGATCATTTAATTCTTCTATTGCAGAGACTTTTGGATTAAATTTATCAGGCAGAGATCTTAAAATCTTTTGAACTAAGAGTGAGTCATCAAACGTCTCACCTAAACCCTTCATGGAATTTACAAGTTCTTCAACTCTTAAAAAATACTTTCTTATTGTTTCATCTTCATTCATATTTAGTTGTTCAAATTTCAATCTGTATGTTTGAAGTTTGGCACCTTTTACTTTCTCATTTCCTTCATAACTGTAATAAGTTTATCCCACATTGCTTTGGCAGTATCAAGATGCATCACCTTTACAAACTCATCTTCAGCAAGTCCATTCAAGATAACATTCATCCCTTTAGCGTTAAAACTAAAATCTAACTTATCATCCTTGTTGGCTAGCACAACAGGCTTTGCATATCCAGTCTCTACTACATCCCAAACATCAGCACCCAAGGCCATTAAATATGTTCTCATTCTAATCTTCCAGAAGGAAAAATTTGTTCCATCAAACAGAGGGGGCTTAGAGGCTGAAGTCCCTTCATGACTTGTCATGTTTAAGCTTACAGATCTACCTTTAAATAAAAGGAACTGGCTCTGATACCAATTGTTGGAATTACTGATACAACTGAGAGGGGGGGTGAATCAGTTGTATTTGAGCTTAAACAATGTTAACAATATTAAAACATTCTTAAACTTTCTTCAAGTGATCATCAACATTATACAGCCTATGGACAGTAAAAGTAAAAGGCATCAATCACACATAAGGTATACAAAGAGACATATTTTCACGAGGAAACCCATAAAGGGAGAAAACCTCTTCTTCTTCGAAATGATAGGCAGTCTTTTAAGTTTTGCACATCATCTTTAATTGAGCACCAACTCAATGTGAGGCTGCTACCTCTATTTTACAAGATTCAACTTGTTTGAGAGCACCAACTCTCTAGTTTCTCTAGCACCCACTAGAAGGAAGCACCAACTCCCTGAGTATTCCAGCACCAAATGGATGGAAGCACCAACTTCCTGAATGTTCCAACACCAACTGGATGGAAGCACCAACTTCCAGTTACACAGGCTCCAACCTGTATAACAGAGAACACTTGTTCTCCCTAGCACCACCCTGCCACCCTGGTTTCTCTAGCTGCAACCAGATGGAAGCTACAAATTCCTGTGTTCAAGCTCCCACTTGAACCTCTGAGGACAACAGTCCTCCCGAGCACCTCCCTTCCACCCTAGTTTATTAATGGATAAATAAACATTGAACTTTACAGATAAATTAGTTCTTACCAATGTTTCTTTGTTCTGTAAATCTGGTCTTCTGTACATTGTTCTGCTGCTTTTCTCTTCCTCTGTCTGTTCAGCAGGTATGCTCTGCATCAAATCTTGCTCTCATTTTATTCTGTTATTCTACTTTGCATTTGCTCTTTCTGTCATTCTGCTATACTTCTGCTCTTTCTGTCATTCTGCTCTTATACTCAATCTCCTCCTGCGCATCCTCTCCTCTACTTTTCTTACAGTTTCATTCTTTCTCCCATACAGAACAATGAACCAGACACAGTCTGTTTCATATTCTTTTATACATACAAACATGACGGTTCAACTTCCCAACTCCTTAGGCAAAAAGACGACAATTGTCTAAGCAACTGAAAGGCCAATTGACTCGCAATCAAGAATCCGTTTTGTTTAGCAGAATCATAACTGATGAGTTACCTGTGTGTAAAGAAACAGTAACCCTTAGATCTCATTCAAGTCTTATCCACACCGTAGGATGACTTTTATAAATCTTTCCTTTAAATTGGGTTTCGGCATTTCGAAATTCCTTTGCCCAAGTTTCTCGACACTTTCACATCGCAATCTCCGAAACTCCGAAATGGAGCTTATCTGGACTAGCTCCTTCTCTTCCCATGACCAAGGGCTGTGACCAAGGCTTTATGTTAAAGGCGCTTTCGCAATTTCGCATATCTCGAATTCGTAATTCCTTATGTTCAGTGTTCCTGTCACCTCCAAATCCCAATTCACAAAATTCCGTAAAGCGGTCAGATCAACGATCCAGATCATAATCAGATCTGATGATTCAGATTAAGTGGGAATTCACTCATCGTGAAATCGAAATTCCTGACGTTCATAGTTTTTGTCACTTACAAATCTCGATCCCCGAAACTCTGTGAGAGGTCAGATCAATGGTCCATATCATTTCTTGATCTGACGGTCCAGATTCAATCGCGATTTCGCATATCGTGAAATCGACCTTCTTGATGCATTAAGTTCTTTGCCTCTTGAATTTGTGATCCCTGAAACTCTGACAAGAAGTTAAATCAATGGTCCAGATCTGATCTCTATTCAGCGGCTGCAATTAAATCGCAAAATCGCATATCGCAATTTCAGGATTCTTGTTGTCAAATTGTTTTGACATTTCAAAGTTCCGATCCCCGATACTCCGACAGTGACTGGAATTAACGGTCCAGATCAAAGTTTGATCTGACGGCTCAGATTTCATTGCAAATTTGCATATTGTGATTACACCCGCTTCTCCTTGTAGTTTAAAGACCATGCAGGTTCTCTTCGATCCAACAGTGGTCGGACCCTGCACTCGGATCTGACGGCTGAGATCTGCCTCCCTCTTCAACGATCAGAGATTCTTCTTCAACCTTTCGCTCATTCGCTGCCTTCGATCATTCACTGCTTTCGATCATTCACCTCTCTGAACTTGTCTTCTATTTGCCTGTCATCTTCACTGTTGCCATCAATGACAAGCATTTGTTGTCTGTTAACTGAATTTGCCAACAGGTTGTTCGCAGGTTTTCGATTAGATGTGCTCCTGGTTCCCGACACACACATGCAGCTTACAAAGTATATCAGTTGTCACTGGTTCCAACCTCATACTTTGGGGGGCATTCTATTACCCATGATTTTGGTCATCATGATGATGTATTGATGATGGTGTATTTAGGCTCTTCATAAGAACTTTTTCATGAGAAAATTTATCTTCATCTCTTTCCAGAAATCACATTTTTGAGGACTGTTCGTAGGTTGCTAGTATATTTGCCTGCGAGAATGCATGATTCTCACAGGCTGCTTTAAGCCTTGGGTTGTATTTCTAGGGTGCGAACTCTTTCTAAAGAAGGGAAAAAGATGAATTATCGAAGCATCTAGAAGGGAATCTTCTAGAAGGATGAGATGGCATTCGAATGGTTATCCTAGTACTGGATTCCCTAATATTTTGGGATCATTCTTATCCAAGTAACTAATTCATTCTCTCCTACATATTGAGGGAGTTCTCATGGAAAAGGTTAGAATCAAACAAGGTTAAGTGAGACATTGGAGAGTTGATGAAATATTGTGTGAAGGACTGAAGTTATAGCAGCTAAGGAACTCCAACAAGTTTATCAAAGGTGGTTGATCTTATTCATACAAGTGAGCAAGTGTGTGTGTCGGAGCCAAGGGCCATTGAAAGGAGGTTTGCAACATCAAAGTTCAGGTTGTAATCCTTACTTTCCATCAATATGATACAGTAATATGTCCCTTTCCCATAAAGTTAGGTCCACTTTATTGTATAACTCCTTGATCATATACATAGATTGACTGTTGAATAGATTGTGCTTTCTTCACTTCGGTTGGTTTGTATTGTTTTGGTCTTGACTGTACGAGAGCACTGGAGAGAAGCGGGAGCAAAAAAGACCAAAGGAAGAGATCTTAAGGTATGTTCTTTGATCTTGCCTCCTAGTACATTCAATAGTTAAAATCTAGGGAAAGAGTATTATTCTGTTTTGCTTTGTTTTAGATCCAAGTGGATCTAGGGAGATCGTTTTGTGTCCGCACTTACGGATTTATCCAATAACACCAATGTGCCAACAGTATTCATGAGCCTCATGAATGGTGTATTCTGGAAGTACTTAGACCACTTTGTACAGGTCTTTCTAGATGATATCCTCATCTATTCCAAGAACGAAAGAGAACATGAGGAACACTTGTGAGTGGTGTTATCCTGCCTTAGAGAGAACCAATTGTATGGAAATTTTTCGAAGTGTTCTTTCTTCCAAAAATAAATTCACTATTTAGGTCATATCATTTCCGGTGAAGGAATTTCTGTGGACCCAGAAAAGGTAAGGCCAATGCCAAAAAAATGTGCATGAGGTAAGAATCTTCATGGGGCTAGCAGGTTATTACCAGATATTTTTGGAAGGGTTCTCTAAAATAGAGAAACCCATCACCACTCTACATCACAAAGGGGTCAAGTATGAATGGATAGAAGAATGTGATAGTGAATTCATTGAGCTTAAGAGGTTACTAACTAGTGCACCAATTCTACGAGTGTCATATATGGAAAAATACTTCACAGTCTGTACGGATGCCTCAAAGAAAGGGTTGGGGTCCGTGCTAATGCGAGATGGATGAGTGATAGCATATGTGTCAAGGAAGTTGAAGAAACATGAGGATCTTTACACTACTCATGATTTAGAGTTGACAGTTGTAATTCTAGCTCTGAAAATTTGGAGGCACTATCTAGTGGGGAAAAATTTTGAGCTCAAAACGGACCATGAAAGTTTAAAACATCTCTTCACTCAAAGGGATCTCAATTCCACGAAGAGGCGATGGAGTGAGATTATGAGTGAGTACAATTTTGGAATTTCGTACATCAAGGGAAAGGAGAATGTGGTCATGGATGCCTTGAGTAGGAGACCACGTGTCTTCTCTTTGGTACCCTTAAAAGTTAATCTAAGGGAGCATGTGTTGGCGCAACTCCTTGGAGATAGTTGGTATTTAAAGCTTACTTCAACTCTCCAGAGTGGGAGGCAATTAGATCCAAAGTATGAAGGATACAGTCTGGAAGCAGATGGACTATTAAGATATCAAGTAAGGATGTACATCCCCGAAGGTGGGGATATTCGAAGCATCATACTGAAGGAGTCCCATAGATCACTTTATTGTGCACATATGGGTGTGAAGAAAATGTACACAGACATGAAGAATATTTTCTTCTGGGTAGGAATGATGCGCAATGTAGTCCATTTCATCGCCAAGTGCCTAGAGTGTCAACAAGTGAAAGTTGGACACCACCACCCAGTAGGTCTCCTACAACCACATGATGTCCCTACGTCTAAGTGGGAAGTCATTTCTATGGATTTTGTTGTGGGATGTCCTCTCACATCGCATAGACACGATGGCATTCTTGTGATAGTTGATAATTTGACCAAGAGTGCTCATTTTATTCCGGTTAGAGACACCTACGATGTCACTGATGTGGCACACATGTTTGTAAGTGAGGTCATCCATTTGCACAGGATACCTAAGAAGATAATTTCAGATAGGGACTCCATATTCACTTCTAGTTTTTGGACAAGTTTGCAGTCAACATTGGGGACTCAGTTGAAATTAAGCACAACTTATCATCTTGAAACAGATGGGAAAACTTAGAGAGTAAATCACGTTATGGAAGACATGCTTAGGATGTATGTTATGGATAATCAAACCCATTGGGAGAAGTACCTACCTTTGGTAGAGTTTGCCTACAAAAACAATTTTCATAGCTCCATTGGAATGCCACCCTACGAAGCTTTGTATGGAAGGCCATGCAAAACACAGATGATTTTGGAAAGGTTAGAAGACCGAGTGATAGTTGGGCCAGAATTGATCCAAGAGATTGAGGAACAGGTGGTTCAGATTAGGCAGAGACTAAAGGAAGCACAGGATAGACATAAAATTTATGTTGATGCACATAGGAGTGACCGAAGTTATAAAGTGGGAGATCAAGTCTTCATTCATATCGGGCCTAATAAGAGTACCATTCGGTTCAGGAAGGGGACAAATTTTTCACCTCGATTTATAGGACCATTCGAAATCCAAGAGAGAATTGGAATCGTTGCCTATCATCTTGTACTGTTGGCCCACTTGCATAAAACTCATAATGTTTTTCATGTATCTGCTCTACGTCATTATGTTGCTGACAAATCTCATGAATTGAATTGGAAGGAATTGCAGGTATCGTACGTGGGAACCCTCATGATAGAACCATTACGCATATTGGACTATATAGTTCGACAACTCAGGAGCCATCTGGTAGACCAAGTTAAGGTCCAGTGGGACAAGTATAGCCCAGGATCTGCTACTTGGGAGGATGCCAAGACATTACAACGAGATCATCCCTCACTTTTTTTACCACCTTGAGAAAATGTTTCTCAAAGGTTGGGTGTATGTAATGCCACCTTTTGACTTAGACAACTAGGATTACCTGAGGCCTAATCACCTTTATTTTCTATTCACTATGAAACTATTAATGATACACTTGAACTTTTAAGACGTATGAACCTATGTGAATGACAATTTTATGAATGTTTAACGTTATTTGAATGATGATGAATATTATGCAATCTATTATGTGAATGTCAATTCTATGAATGTTTAATGTTATTTGAATGATGATGGACATTATGCAATCTATTATGTGAATGTCGATTCTATGAATGTTTAATGTTATTTGAATGATGATGGATATTATGCAATCTATTATGAGAATGTCAATTCTATGAATGTTTAACGTTATTTGAATTATGGGGATATTATGCGATCTATTTCTAACTTGAAAATTTTGAAATTTAAAATTGTTGGTACGTGGATACCGAATTGAGATTATGGTGGAATGCATTTACTTGATGATAATGCATAGATATGTATGAGTTTGTGTTATAGACTACTATGCAAGTCAACAGGCTATAAAATAGCCAAAGGGTAATGATAATAAAAGTGGATGTCATGAAAACCAACCAAGAAAAAATATGGTATGAACCTTTGTATGTGAAATTATATTGGTTCGAGTGCATTGCTATGATATATGGATCAATGCAGGTTTTTTCAGGTGCTGAGACTGCCTAAAACTGAATATACGATGACAAAATTCCTAGCAACACAGTGCCAATGTATATTCCATGATAGGATGTGGACCCTAGTCCTATTAGGAGGGGTGGAGGCATTTCCCACAGTGTATCCTTTGAAACCCGAAGTCATGGGAGGATAGTGTTAGCTCACTCTCTGCTAGACATGTGATGGTGACTGTCAGTTGCCTGCTGGGGAAGCTTGGTCAAGAGAGTGACACTTCCACTTACGAATTCTATTTGGAGTTAGGTCAATATAGTTGACGCTCCAATATAGTCCAGCATAGGAAGGATAGGGATGGAATACAGAAGTAAGTTCGGGAGGAAGGATGAATAAAAATAGTTGGGAGTGTATGGGAATTTTTCCTTGTAGTGGAATTTATTGTTTTCCCTTTTTTGAAAAGAAAACATTTATATATGTATATTCATAATTACTTAATTGAACTACAATTGTCTAAATGAATGTTGTTGTGATAAATTATTGTAATTAAGGGATTTTGTGAACATTTTAATTGGTTTAATATTATCTTTTATGAAATGAATAGTCTTGTTGATTGGATTTGACGCATACAAGAATTATTATAGGTGTGATAATTATTGTCATTAGTACATGTGCGACACTTGTATGTGCTAGCTACACATGCATTTCTTGCACATGTACACTAGTATGTATAAGTTTTTTTTTTCTTACTAATAATGTTGTTTATTGGATATGAATGTATGAACCATGTGTCATTTCCCTTGTATTGTAAATTACTCTAACTTTGAGACGAAGTTTCTTGAAGGGTGGGTGTATGTAACAACCCTAATTAATTCTTTAATTATCATGAATGATAAATATTAGTTTAATGAATTATTAAAATAGAGTTATGGACACTTTATTATAGAATTATTATTATTGGTAGTTGAACCAATTAATGGGAGGGATAAGGTGGTTGAGGAATTGATGGGGGGTAAGGCGGCTAGGGAAAGGGATTCAAGGGAGGAAGATAAGGGAAAAGGGAGAACTAGAGGAGGGGACATATCTTTGGTTTGGGGTGATATTTTTGGTTTATGACAAGGTAAGAAAATTTGGAGAAAAAGGAGGAGGGCAGGAAATAATTTTGGCTGCAACATTTTTGCTTACAGTTTTGCTTGACGACTCTCATAGGGGCATCGTTGTTGCTGGGAATTTTGGGCTCAGGGGCGAGGAAACCATAAGGATTCCTGGAACTAGGGAGTCGGAGAGGCTATTCCTAGTTGGTTGGGAGGTTACTCAGTTTGCGCAAGATCCATAAGCTTGAGGTTCAACATCATCAACAACATCATTAGCTTTAGGTTCAACATCAGGTTGAGGTAAATACCTTATGCATTCCCTCATATTGTTGTTCATTATGCTCATTGTATTGTTGTTCATTATACTCATTATGATTTTCATTATGCTCATTATGTTGCTCATTATGCTCTTTATGTTGTTCATTATTATACTATTGAACATTATTATTATGCTGGAACAGTAAATAAAGAAGTAAATTAGAAAGAATTTATGTATTATATTTATTTTTATGAGGCTCTGTATGCATGGGCCTTACAACCTCCCCTAATTCTCTAAAATTAATTTGGGAAGGAGAGGCTAAGTTCAATTTGTTATGATCTTGGTAAGGATCTTGTAAGTTGAGTTGCAAAGAGAAATTGGCCTAAACCTAGAAAAGATGGAAGGGCTGGATTCTTTAGGTATAAGGGCTAAGAAGGTTGAATTATTTACTCCTCCTATGTTTTTTCTCTAGAGTGTATAGTTGACCATCCTCTTCATATCAAATTTTATTGTATCGTAGAAGACCTTCAAAAATCATATGGGAATGTTATCTTTTATATCTTAGGAAGTACTCTGCATGTTTTGTCTTGTATGAGGAAGTGACCTTGCATTTGCACTACTAGGCACTTGAATTTGTAATAGGTATTTTATAAAGTTGTAATAAAGTGACTCTGGGGCTGAAGTTTTGAGGGGATGGGGTGTAAGTTCTGAGGGGAGAAAAGGGAAAGGGAAAGGGGATTATGATCGGAGAGTGGAAAGGGTAGAATATTGGGGGATATGGAGAAGGGAAGTAGGAGAAGGTCACTATGTATAATAAAATTATATAAGGGTGGTAATATGACTGAGACCAGAATGGTTTTTTCTCCAAGTGTATTTTCCTCTAGGGGGCTTAATTTACTAGAGATCCCAATCAAAGATTAGATCTTATAGATTTTCTCGCATGGGATCTGAAACTGAATTTCCACCTCTCTTCTCTGAATTTTGAAGAAAGGTGTTCAAATATTCAGGTACTATAATAGTTGTGATATCCAAAGTATCCTTGATGGAAAACAAGGAACTCCAACATTCTAATTTTTCCATGTATCTATTGGGCATGTATATATTAAAAATATAAAACCTGAAGGACAATAAGAATCCAATGATTTTCACAGAAAGTTACCTCTAGTTCCCATTGGAGTGGATCTCACAGATTCATTATATCTCATGATGCTCCTGTCGAAATTCTAGCTATTCCTTCACCATTTCTCAATGCATATTTCCTACTTAGAACTGTTGCAGATTCCTCCATTTTAGTCTCCTATAGGAGAATCATAGAGGGATTCTCGATTTTGATAAGGTCTCTTAGGGATTTGACCTTCATATTGTTGTTGAATCCTATGCAATTCCGAGAGAGTAATTTCATTATTTTTTATTTGAAGAAGCCTGTCCACCTGGGGTGGTCATTTCCGGACACTTGCTACTTCCTTTTCTTCCCATGTTTCTCAGGGAACTTTTAGTGGAATGTTGCTTCCCTAAGGCCTTCTCTTTATTTGTTGTTTCTTCTCTGGAATCCTGGTTTTTTTTCCTTCCTGATTTTTGGGTTCTCTCTTATGGTATTTCTCCCTCCTCAATGTCCTACTGATATTTCCCCTTGGGGGGAACCCTTTCAAAAATAATTGGTCGATCTTCTTCATGAGGAATTTTTATGTTTCTTTCATCCTCTTTGAAATTGACTTCATCTCCTTTTGTTTCCTGAGGGTTACCATCAAGAGGGGTAGTGCTTGAGGAGCTTGGGTTAGGATCTGCAACCACTTCGTCATCCTTTCCCATTATGGACTCATCTGAACTTGCAAAATGATTCGAAGTTTCCAAACATCGATCTACATGAGTTTTGGGACCTCAATTCTCTTGTCTTCTTCTACTTTCATTAGGATTTTCCACTAATGGGGGTTTTTGTGTCGTGTTGGAAGTTTAATTAGGGTTTTATGGACCAAGATCTTTCCCAATATGCTTTCCAGTATTTTCCTTCTTCCTGACCTATTTCCACCCCTTTTATGGTTCTTCTCGTTTAACCTTTTGTTCTTGTTTAATTTTTTAGCAGTTACGAGCAAAGTTCTTGTATTCATGGTAGGACTTAAACTTGAAACGTATTCATAGTCCAACTTCTAGAGATGGGACCATCCATCCAGAGAAAGCTTGATGGCTTTAGGAAAGCCTTTATCCATATCTACTTGAACACAGATTCTAGCACAAGCATGCATTGTTGGCTTTGGTTCATTTTTTCCAATATATTTTCCTAGAGAGTCACCAATACACTTCAGAACATCATCACCCCAGTAGTGCAAGGGAAAATGGGGCAAATACACCTGGACCGAAACTGTTGTAGGGATGTCACTTTATGGATCAAAATATGGAGTCAATTGATTCAGGTATAGGGCCCAAGATCAAAAAAATAAGGTCCATTATGGAAAATAAGGTCTCTATCCTCTTTATGTTCGAAAAAGTAAATACAGAAACCCTTACCACAGAAAAAATGGTTCATCCCTCCTCTTATTAGAGGTTGCTAATTTTGTGCAATCCAAAGCTCGATTTGACGAGGGGAAGAAAAGAAGCCTATAAATTGTCCAACAACACCCTTGGACACATAAGCCAAATCTTTTCTACAAATGGAGACTCATGGGATATCAATCTATGGGATCTAGTCCGTCCTTTTCACGAAACGGGAATGACTAAGGCAGGCACAAGGGTTCCCCAATGATCCGACTAGTTGTTTGAAGGCCTCAATATCAACTTCAGATACAGGCAAAGGGTCTGAATTCCTTCACGATGTGATGGTGAGGAAAAAGAAAAAGTTGCGACAACGATCTAAGGTTTTCTGAAAAGGCTTTTCCGTGTCAACATTAGGAAATCATCATCATCAATATTTATAAATAGTTAAATATTTCATTATTTTCACATAATCTTGTAGCAAATTTTCAATTAACAAAATTTGAAATATATAAAAATAAAGTTTTTATAAATTCAATTTAAAATTCTAAAAGAAAAAAAATCTTATTACATATGCATAAGTTTTGAATTCTACTCATATGTAAAATTTCAACTAAATTTTTATCAAATTTATGATTAGGAAAAAAAATCATTTATTATAAGATCAATTTACTCTTTTTCATATAATTACACAAAAATGTATTTAACATGCATGATGTCTTCCAATATGAAGAGTATACAAATATGAAGAACATTTATGATCACTACTCTTTAAAAGTGACTATGAAAAATATTTAAAATCGTTATTGCTTTCTTACTAGAGGTAAAGTAAGAACGTATTTATGATGATTCTATACTTATTTATTATCACTATTTAAATAGGATAGTAAAGTATTTATGATGATTATTTTTTATTTATTTATCTTCATTATTTAGGTGCTGAATATGAAGAGTATTTATGATAATTATTTTTCACTATTTAAATAGGATAGTAAGTATTTATGATGATTATTTTATTTATCTTTCTTACTTAGATTGTGAATATTCAATATGAAGAGTATTTATGATAATTATTTTTTACTTAATGGGAAAATATTTATAATTATTATTTATTAATTAATTTGAAAATTATTTAATAATATTTTTATAAATAAAAAAAATTAATAAATAACATTTAATTTATATTTATTTTAAAATTCTTAAAAATTTAAAACCATAAAAATTAAAAATATTTATAATTATTTTTTATTAATTAATTTAATAATTATTTAATAATATTTTTATTATTTTTATAAGTAAAAAATCAATAAATAACATTTAATTTAATTTATATTTATTTTAGGATTCTTAAAAATTTAAAAACTCTAAAACTTGTTGGGATATTAAAACTTTAATTTATATTTATTTTAAGATTTTAAAAACCCTAAAAAAATCCTTGGGATATTAAAACTTTTATCTATTTATATTTATTTTAAGATTTTAAAAATCCTCAAAAATCCTTGGGATATTAAAACTTTTATCTATCAATTTATGATAGATACTTAAATTTCTACCCATGACAAAATATTTATTTTAAACAATTTATATCCTACTTCATAAATATTTATGGAGATTATCAATTATATTTATGGAGATTATAAATGAATATTTATGAAGATTATCAATGATATTTATGGAGATTAAAAATCAATAGAAAATATGTGGAACGTTTGTGTGAACGTTTCTCTGCATATTACCCCAAATGAATACGATCCCTCCCGCTATAACGAAACTATTACTGAAAATTAATGAATATAAATAAATACAAAATGATATTTATTAATTATATTTAGTAAACACATAATAATCTAATTTGATGAGATTGTCTCGTCTCCTTCTCCTAAAATAAACATTAAATGTTAGATTAAATTTATAAGAAAATAAACCTTCCACGGTAACTGCACGTACGTTGTAATTAAATCTTTAGGCAATCTTTCCTCTAGAATTTTGTTTTTAAGGTAAAAAATGGGTTTGAATCTTATCAGATTTTTGGGTAGTGAAGTTTTCATGTTTGTATGTATTTCAGAATTTAATTTCAAAGGTTTTTTTAAATTAATTTAAATACTCAAAAATCTATCAAATTTCTGAATTAACCAAAATTTAAAAACAAACCGCCAAAAATCCTACAGTAAAAATAACTCGAGAGGGAAAATTCCTTTCTCTTCTGCCAGTCTATGCCACTGTCAAAAGGCAACCGGGAACATGCTTCATAAAGATTTTGGATTGATTAGACAATAGCCCACTCCTTTCTCTGTAATAGCATGGATTATATTAAGTTGAAATTAGGGTGCTGTTCTTGTAACCACTAACCAGAATGGAGGCCGGCCAGAGGTCTGAGTTAAGTAGAAATAAAAGAGAGATAAAAAATACTACGAACGGTGCCAGTGATCAATGTGCCGAGGACGGGGCATTGAAGAATCCAGAGTTTGTTGGATTTCTTTTTGATGAAGCTACTGAATATGATTATATTCCCATGTTAGATCCATCAGCCATGGTTTCCCAGGGAATGAGAGAACTCGAGTTTGATATAGCCGGAATGAATGCCCAAGCCCCGAAAGAGCTCGAATCCATTGCAGTTCCCGCAGACGAGCTCTTCTATAAAGCCCAGTTGGCTCCTCTCCGTCTCCCTCTTCGTATTCAGAGGGTGGAGAAATCGTTTCCCTCTGAAATCAAACCACTGGAAACAGACGCGAGAGCTCAAACTGAAAATATGGGAAACACGAAGAATATTTCTAGCAATTGTTCACCAGGGGAGGAATTAGGGTTTTCTACTCCGCACAAACCTTGTGATGTTGCTCCTTATAAAATTGGCAAGGACTGGAATGAAACTTGCAGCAAGGTCTCTGCACCGGCATTGTATCGTAACCAGTTCAAGAAACTACTGGATTCACCGGCATTGTATCGTAACCAGTCCCAGAAACCACCGGATTCTACTCAGTCACAGCAAACAATCCTAGCCCACAAGTTCAAAGCCTCTAAAAGGTATGTCAAATCTGTTTTCTCAAAGGCCTCGAAGTCGAGAGGGGCCAATGATCACCATTCTCATAATAGTATTCAAAGGGAGAGCTATCATCATGACGATGCAGCAACGGTCGGTAGAAGCAGTCACAGAGAAAACTCATATACAGCTCATCGTAAGTCCTTCTCTGGGAGCTTCTCATTTATTAAGGGTTTTCCATTGATACCTAAACCTAATTCCAAGCCATTCACTTCTTCAAACAGCGTATCTCCCGCCCACGGCGCTAAATTTCTGAAACGAGGCATGGGCAGTGCGAATTCGGACATGGAAAATAACATTCAAGGAGCGATTGCTCACTGTAAGCAATCTCATTCTGCTGATCCAAAGAATATGATCGACACCTCCAAATATGTGCAACGAAACAGTTCAAGTCCAGAAGGATTTTCTGATGGTCATGTTCATGGTCGTTCTTGGTCAGGTTCCAGAATCACAGCTTGTGATTGACTGGAAAACCCTGGTTTGGATCGAGAGTAACCATATTACATGAGCTAAAACAGTGGTTTATATTCCTCAATAGGAAAAAATAGGTCAAGTTGAAATCGTCGTAGAATGATGGAGTTTTTCATCTTATTCTCATGAAGTTTCTGCTTTATTATTTGCATTTTAACACTAAAAATGGACATAAGAGCTCTTGTTATGCCTTGCAAGACTCTGATATATGATCCTCTGGTGAAGGCTAGTTTTCACTAACATAGGTAACATAGGGAAAGGTTAGTTTTCACCAACCGAGGATTCAAAACAACAGAGTACAGTGCCAGCTGTTGGAAAAATAGTTTTATTGTAACAGATTATAATTTGCATTGTCTTAATGCCACTGCTACATGAAGGTTGTCTGTTGGAAAATTAGTAAAATAAACCACTCTGAAATTTTGGAATTAGTAAAGTGTTGTGATTATTAATTTTCTTTTTCCTTTACCAAATATTATTTCCATCATAGGAATTTTTTAATTATATATATCAAGGAAGAAAAGACACTCATTATTATGTTAAAAAGATTCAATATATATCAAATTCATGTTGCTCATTATAAAGTAGCATTTATCTCTATTGACGATACCGTAAGTTCATATATTCCTTTAAAGTTAAATTGATATCTTGTTCTATAAGAATAGTTTACTTGATTGATCCCATAGCAAGGTTTACAACTAAAATTTATCCTATCTAATTCTTCTTCTAAGTCAATGGGTTCTCTGCACATATTATAGAAAACTTGTGATGATAAGTATAATACTTATAGAATACTCTCAATTTTTTTACAATTCTAAAATATATTTCCTAAATTCATTTTCCTTCACAAGTGTGAGAATTCTCATCTTCATTTTCTATAGTTTTAGCCTTTTTATTTTCCTTGCCGCTTAGGTTAGGCATAAAATGATTCTCTTGCTAATTTCTCTCTAATATAGGGATAAAAAGACTTATTGCACACCTACCCTCTTTCTACAGAGATTCTTGTACTCGACACAATAGACAGATGGGACTCATTCCCGCATCATGCTCACCCCATTTTGATTATGTTTCTAAAACCCTATATAAAAGTAAGTATGTCATTGAACTCTTCAAGGGTCATTTCAAATCCTATGGAAAAGGCTCCCATATGACCTCATTGTTAATAACCAGAGTTCCCAACACTTTTTTTGTTGCATGATTCACTAATCAATCTTCTTACTTATTATTCTCTCTTAAGATATGATAATAACTCAGCTGTAATAATTTAGAGGCTAATTGATGGATTCGAGATAAGACTAAGGCCATCCTTGTATCCGTCAAAATCATGCCTTTAATCATGTGGCAGATGAGGAGAAGGGAATGTCCACAGACAATTACCTTATGCACTTTATTTTCCTAGGCGATCATGAGTCCTTGATATAAACCATAAGTCTCTTCAAACTTATTAAATAAGAGATGTAGTGTTCCCCACTTCTTAATCCGACAATCTAAAATTTTTCGATACCAATTAAATTAAATGCATGCATGCTAAAAATTCCCAAGCAATTAACAAACATTTTTAAAACATGAATGCAACTAAATTAACATTCGCACAGTAACACACAGTTTCTTAAAACTAAAAGTAAGCAAAGAACAAATAATCTCACAATTCAATGTAATGCAATAAGGATTTAACAAGCATCTAGAAACATTATGAATGTAGCTAAATAAATGTATATGCTAAGTTTTTATTGTTGTTATTAGGTTATTTCCAAATTACATGAGCATTCAATATTTCCAAAACAACAGCATAAAGAGGATCATTGAAAGAAACACAATCCCAAGGTATGCAACATTTTATCCTTGGAAACCCTCATGGGGGAGAAAACCCAACGAAAACTTCCTCAATAATAGATTGCCAATACAATGTCAAGACTAATACCAAAACACCAAGAATAAACTAAGATTGAGCATGCACCTGTCTTCTCCTTCCTCCTGCAACTGCAACTGCCTTCAAGATATGTGCATTGTATGAGTGAGTGTGTAAGAGTGAGGCATCATCCTCACATATAAATACTAGTTGAGGAGGCTCTAGGGTTATGTATCTTCACTTAGTAGGGCCGACTTCTTCTAGGAGTGGTTAAAACCACTTTATAAACACTAGGGGATGACTTTACAAATACTACCATATAAATATGGTTTGATCAATCCACAAAAGGGGATTTGGTCTTATACAAGACCCGACATGATCAATCCACAAAAGGGCATTTGATCTATAAGATAATAACTCAAATGTACTTAGAATATTATTTGAAGTTACAATATTTCAACACTCCCCCTTAACGAGAAGGGTATTCTATTGACATGACCCAATACAATATCATCACGATAAGGAGAAGGCAACATCTAGACCACTGACTCACACATCTACAAATCATTGAAATTTTTTCTCATCATCAATATCATCATTGTTCACGGCATGGTGCTAAAGTAACATCATCATCAGCAACAACATGAAGCTGAAACATCAACATCAATAGCATGAAGCTACAACATCACCAACAACATGAAGTTGATACAACATCATCAACAACACGAGGTTGAAATAACATCATCATCATCACGAGGTTGGTACAACATCATCAACAACACGAGGTTGAAACAACATCATCATCAAAATGAGGCTAAAACAACAACATCATCATCAGCATATGGCAACAAAATGAGGCAAGTGCAACAAAAATATTTTGTGGTACTTTGACAGACCGTCCTTACTGTACCTTCGATATCTTCCCCAGAATCATAATATTCTTTAGGATATAAAATCCTAACAAGCTACCACGAGGTACTCTGATAGAACGTCCATACTGGACCTTTGAGATATACCAAGGAATCAAAATATTCCCTAGGATACAAAATCCTAACGGAGCTACCACTACTGACCATGGCTGGCATATACATGCACAGGTACTCTGACAGACCATCCTTACAAGACCTTCTGGATATTCCCAGGGATGATCAATCCCCTAGGATATAAAATCCTAACAGAGCTACCCGCTATTGGTCAAGATACCATAGTATCATTAGCATCACTCCCCCTTTCGATGGAGGTCCTTTCGAACAACACCAAGCTTGTCTCAGAAGTACTCAAACTTCACATGAGACAGAGGCATAGTCAACACATCTGCAGCCTGCTCATTTGTGCCAACATATTGGAGCTTTATAGCTCCCCTCTGCACCATACCACAAATGTAGTGATAACGGATCTCTATGTCCTTCGACTTATCATGGAACATTGGGTTCTCCATCATCTTTATACAACTATGGTTATCACATAGAATCACATTGGATTTCATTTCCAGATCGAGCATACCTATCAATAACTTTCAAATCCATATGGATTCATAACTGGCAGAACATGATGCAATGTATTCTTCTTCTACTATGTTGAAAGCAATATTGGATTACTTCCTACTTTTCCATGATGTCATGGCTCACCCCAAACTGAAAAAACATCCTGAAGTGCTCTTTCTATCAAAATCACTTCCAACCCAATATGAATTAGTATAACCATGTAGTCTGAAGTCATGATCTCTAGTATAACAGAGACCATAATCCAACGTACCCTTAAGGTATCTCATCACATGCTTTGCAGCTACAAGGTGAACATGTTTGGGCTCTACAAGATATTGACTCAAGGTGTTCACAACAAAGCATATATCCAGCCTGGTATTCTTCAGATACATCAACGAACCAATAATATGTCTATATAGAGTAGTATCAACTTTGAAGAAGTATCAACTAGGAGCTTCAAATTTGTTTTTCATGGGTGTTTTCATGGATTTTCATTCCAACATGTCAAATCTCTTCAGTATTTCAACTGCATACTTCCCTTGATTAAGGAAGATATTCTTTGGGTTCTGCCAAACTTCAATACTTAATAAAAAATGAAACGAGCCTAGGTATTTCATCTCAAACTTTGTAGCGAGCTTCTTCTTACAATCTGTGATGAGCCTTTCTTCTCTAGTCAAGAATAAATCATCCACATATAATAGAAATATAACTAACTCATCATTCATAACCTTGAAGTAAAGGTTAGGATCAACTTTACTCTTGCAATCTCGCAATATCAAGCTCTTGGATCTTGCTTCAACTTGCACACATAAATCTTCATGTCCTGTACTTTGAAAACAAAATTTTTCCCATCACATTGTACCGACCTGGTACACTTGCTCAGCTGCAACTTAATCTGCAAAATCATGTTGTAGATCTATGTGCTTTCTACAAAGCACTATCTGTCTCACTAACTGGGAGTATTTCCTATACTCCCTCTACAATTATTCATCTGGGACTGAGACTCTACATCTGGAGCTTCTCTGAAGCTGAGAATGACTGCTTCATTCTTATTGTGGTTGTTGAACTATGAGAATAACTCCTCTACTCTATCATGGAAACATGTTACATATTCATATGAAATTGAGAGTGTCTTAATAATTGACACCAAGGGTAGTTTATCCTCTTTCTCTGGAGGTAAATCAATCTTCTATTGTAGTCATTTCTCCATTTCCCAACTCATGTACTGCACCAACTGGAAATGTAGATAATTCAATCTCAAATACAGGGATTCTCACAACCGCTCACTCTGAATCTCATACTGTGTTGGCTTCTTTTAATGAATCATTTTTGTTCTATATATATTTCTTCTCATTACTGGAGAAATTGTCTCATCATAGTCTTCTCCCTCTTGTTGGGAGAATCCTCTAGACACAAATCAGGATTTGTACATCTCTATATTGTTGTCTACAACGTGCTTGATCTATTAGATCAATCTTGGAAGTCACCATTGACTTCCCTTCTGGTCTTAAGGAAAAATCCATATCTCAGTCCTTCTAACTGACTTCCTCCTTTTTCATTGAAACAAGGGAATCTTCTTAGAAGATTTCATGTCTCTCAGAGGTCTCTGAAGCTACGATCTGGTCTTCTCAACTCATGGAATTTGTTTGTCCAACCTGGAAGATGTATCTTTTTCCCATATAATCCTCTATGAGATTAGGCTCACTCTGATTCTCCATGCTCCCTCTGAAGCTTGACTCCCTCTGAGTCTATATAATCTTCGGAGCCATCTACTCCCACTAATATGGCACATCAATGTTATATGGTTTTGTGTCCTGCAAAGTGTCACGGGTGTTGAATTTTCACTATGGTTTAGATCAAGTATGATGTTTAATTAAGTTTATCATTAGCATGAACTGAACCACAACTACTACAAAAGTACATTATTTAACTATAGTAAACCAAGATCAAAAGGAGAATAACCATGCACAAGAATGCAAGAAGTATCCTGGGAAACCCTTCTCAACATGGGAAGAAAACCCAGCCAATCCTTTGCCTCTTCAAGAGAAAGACCTCCCACACCATCACCAAACCTAGCACATAAGAGGGTGTTATAATTCTCCTAATTTCAGACCACAACTTCTGAAATCATAAGATGACACAATGATAAGTGTGTTTCCTCAATGGGGATTCACCTTTATTTATACAAGAGTTATCACATCAAATGATGTGTCTATTGGCACAATAGGGACGACCTCAATAACTCAGAATATAATTAATAATTACAATATTAATTATCTTTTACATTAATTATATTTCAGTTTATGTTGGGGCCGACCTATACCCTTTACATCACAATTAAGGTTATAGGTAAATCTTACTCTTAGACAATATAGCAAGGGATATCACACATCCACTAGTGCTTAGACACTAGGGGCACGTCTACCTGTGCTCAGCCACAGGGACGTCCAAGTCAACATATCTCTATCTCATTGTGTCTCACAAGAGAATCATCTGGACACACACTCACTGGTGCTCAACCACTAGGATCACGTCCACATGTGCTCATTCGCAGTGACATCCTACTCAACATATATCTATCTCACTGTGTCTCATAGGATAATCATCTGGAGTACCACATCGTCTCAACTCTCTACACAGAGGATAACAGTAAACCCATCACATGGGCTCCTTCACTCCTCATAGGGGTACACATCGTTTCATCTGTGTCTCAAAGAGAACGACATACCCAAATCAAGGGAATCTTCCCTTCACATGGGCACACAATGTTCCATCTATATCTCAGAGAGGAACTACACACCCATCTCATGGGAACACACAACTCATGGTATTCATCACCCCATACAGGGGCACACAACATTCCATCTTTGTCTTAGAGAGAAAAAACACACCCAACTCATGGGCTTCCTCACAAGTCGACTAACTCGGTCTATGTCCTGGAGGATGTCTCATGTAGCTGTAATCATCAACAATGGGACCATGCTGGTATCTTCCTCATTACTACATTGATTATGGATAGGCCCTTCTATCTCTACTAAATCTTCATGATGATTTGAAGAGTGATCAACTGCACTAGAGGGATTTGTTTTGTTATCTTTGGAGCCTTATTCTCCTCATGTTTTGTCTTCATATGAGATGTTGTGTATCTAACAAAAGTAGCTTCTTCTTCTTCTTATGCTATGGTACATGGATGTAATATACGGTCATGTATATAACTTGGATAGTTTGTTCCATGTCTCATCTAATATTTTGACTCATTCATCCATCTCCATAGCTCCCTCAAGGTTATCACCTATGACCTACCTAGAACAAGAGAAACAAGGGAGAAATAGTAGACAATAATAATACTCTTTATAATAATAATAAAAACAATAGTGACAATGATCGTCGCAATATCTCCTTAAGAGCTATCACTTGTGACATGCTTGAAACAAGAGTCAAAAGTAAGAAATACAATAATAAGAAATGAGAGAAACACTCTTCTAGTGCTGTGATCAATCATCCCTCCATGGTAACCTGGAGACAAAACAAGAATTTTCTCCTAGAGGAGATGTTAGTTATATTTGGTAAATAATAATAATAATCATTTATCTCAATAATTCTCACATGCTACCAAGTATAAAACTTTTCAAAGATTGTTATCACAACTATAGTGTTTACTTGTAAGTTATAAAACTTGACATGTGCAAATTTGAATCTTATCAACTTAATCAATCAAACCTAGAACCTGGAGTCTTTTTCCTCAAGAATGAGTGTTGTTTCTTTTCGTGGAATCTCAGCCATAGGTGAGTCCCTCACGAGTCACATGGTTCATGATTACCAACAAAAAATAATAATAATAATAAAAACAATCTATTCAAACAAATTAATTAATTTCTAAATTTGTTTTTTTAATATCTTATAAATCAAATTTGATTTTAATGAAGAATAATCATCATCATAAATATTTTTTTTAACAGAAACAGTTAATGTTTTTATTATAAAAGTGGTTGTGCATAGGAAAAAATAGTGAGTACAAAAATTCAAAATTCCCTAAAGCCTTCAACAAAGAAAATGCCTTACAAATCCTTAAAGGGAACATATCCTCAACAGATTTTACAAAAATACTACAACTATCCTTCCAAGTATATAATTTTACATATGATAAAAGAAAAAATACAAATTTAAACTACTTAAAAAACCTAGCCTAATTGAGCTTTATCTTTGTGTCAATCATTGTTGGAACGCCCTCTGGACCATCGTGTTCAGGCTGAGGAAACATGGGTTTTATGACTTCGCAGGAAGCATGTGAGCCTTCACAGGGGGTTGGATTCTACTATGCTAGGGAACGCAGAATATTTCACTCAATTGTCCTATGGAGAGATCGAATCTGCTCAAAGTGCTTGTTGACCATACAAAGGAAAATTTCCATCTCCTTGTCCCTCATTTCTTCCATCTCATGTAGATTATGTTCTAGTTGGGCATTGGAATCATGAAGAGCCACAATTTATTGCTATTGATTCTTCATTTTTTCATTCATATCATCCATTCTACATTTGGTGCAATCACATGAGGGCTTACTTCTATGCCACATACCAGAATTCAAATGAGGAAGAAAAACTCCGAGAAAATAATGAAGGCAACAATTGAGCTATTCAAGAAAAAAATGAAAGAAAACACCATAAGTATCCCAATTGTGACCCATTTCCTTGTCATTTCCCTAAATATATACCTAATTTTGAGTTCCCAAAGAAGCATGCACGAGATGTTTTGATGACATGATCAAGAATGATGGTGGAATGAGGTACTTCAAATCCATGGCATAGGACCTTGTTGCATACTGCATGTGGAATAAGACATAGAGGGAGGAGAGGGGGATGAAGCCAAGAATTCTAGTGAAGGGAGAATTTATTATCCCATATTTTTTCGTTACACCAACAAGGTCACCTTTAATTATTCCACGTGACAGGAGGTAAACATGTGCTAAGTGGGAGTGTAGCATCATGGAGGGAGTATGATGCATGTGTCAGATGTTAAATTTGATGTGAGTATGTAATGAGTCTTAAGGAAGATGGAGGATGGGGTCACATCCCCTCCTAATCCATAATTTTCCGTAATTAATGCACTGATTTGACCTTCACTAATGAGACTTGGGATTTTTTTGTATTCTTGGATCATTTGGATAAGGTTGGTAGATCAATGATGAAGTTACATTGATACGAATAATCCCTTGGTCCAGGCGCCTAGTGGATTTGGCTAGGCTGACATCTTTTCCATTTTTCATGTGATAGACATGATAATACTCCATAGACTTGAAATTTTTCTCCTCATTTCTAATTCCGTTATAAATCTGATATAGGTTGAGTTGTGTTTTTTCACTAATCTTACACAAACCTTTTATAATAAAATCAAAATCACCTATTACAATGACACTTAGTAATTTATTATCTTTTATTAGTTCCATTCACATATACATAGCGAGGACTCCTACTTGATTATTTTTATTGAGCTCCAATCCCCAAGCATATTTTGTAATCTAATTTCCTTCGGGTTCATAAATGACCCACCCCCACACTTGTTGCCCCTAGATTTCCCTCCAAAGCCCCATCATAGAATAGAATGATCGATGCTTGCTATTGTTTCCAAAGGCCAAATTCCTGATTAGAAAGTCTGATCTGCCAATGATATATAGAGGATGGAGTGGTGATTGGGAATGATTAATTTCCTTGACTCCCCAAGAGAAATGAATGCCAGGAAATGGCCCATTTTTTGTTCAACATTTAGCTTATGACTAAAGGATTCTGCCATTAAAATAAACAGGGATGGTGAGAGAAGGAAACCATGTCGTATGATTGAAAGAACTAAGTATGTCTTCCATTTATCATAGGGGAAATCAATGGGGAGCTAATGCAAGCTTGGATATAATCAATGAATGCATCCGGAAGACCAAATTTGTGGAGGATAGAGAAGATAAAGGAATACTTAACTCTATCAAATGAGTTTTCTATATAAATCTTTATCACCGTGCCTTTGTCTTTGCAAGCCCTACTTGTGTGAATAGCTTTTTGAATAAGAAAAATGTTGTCTATGATTTTTTTGTTCTCCATAAACCTCCCCTAGTTCTTTGAAATTAATTTGGGAAGGAGAGGCTAAATTTGATTCACTGTGGTCTTGGTAAGGACCTTGTAAGTTGAGTTGCAAAGAGAAATTGGCCTAAACCTAGAAAAGTTGGAAGGGTTGGATTCTTTAGGTATAAGGGCTAAGAAGGTCGAATTATTTTCTCCTCCTACTTTTTTTTCTCTAGAGTGTATAGTTGACAATCCTCTTCATATCAAATTTTATTGTATCCTAGTATACCTTTAAAACACATATAGGAATTTTATCTTTTATATCTCAGGAGGTACTCTGCATGTTTTGTCTTGTATGAGGAAGTGACCTTGCATTTTCACTACTAGGCACTTGAATTTGTAATAGGTGTTTTATAAAGTTGTAAAAAGTGTGACTCTAGGGTTGAATTTATGAGGGGATGGGGTCGAAGTTCTGGGGGGAGGAAAGGGAAAGGGAAATGGGATTATGATTGGAGAGTGGAAAGGGTATAATATTGGGGGATATGGAGAAGGGGATAAGGAGAAGATCACTATGGATAATAAAATGATCTAAGCGGGCGATAATATGACTGAGACCAGAATGGTTTTTTCTCCAAGTGTATTTTCCTCTAGGGGGCTTAGTGCCCTAGAGATCCCAATCAAAGATTAGATCTTATATCTTTTCTCTCATGGGATCTCAAATATAATTTCCACCTCTCTTCTCTGAATTTTGAAGAATGGTGTTCAAATCTTTTGGTACTATAATAGTTGTGATATCCAAAGTATCCTTGATGGAAAACAAGGAACTCCAACATTCTAATTTTTCCATGTATCTATTGGGCATGTATATATTAAAAATAAAAAATATGAAGGACAATAAGAATCCAATGATTTTCACAGAAAGTTACCTCCAGTTCCCATTGGAGTGGATCTCACAGAGTTATTATATCTCATGATGCTCCCATCAAAATTTTAACTATTCCTTCACCATTTCTCTATGCCTTTTTCCCACTTAGGCGTATTGCATATTCCTCCATTTTAGTCTCCTATAGGAGAATCATAGAGGGATTCTTGATTTTGATAAGGTCTCTTAGGGATTCAACCTTCATATTGTTTTCGAAGCCTCTGCAATTCCAAGGGAGTAATTTCCTTTTTTTTTATTTGAAGAAGTCTACCCAACTTGGGTAGTCAGTTCCAGACCCTTTCTACTTCCTTTTCTTCCCATGTTACTCAAGGAACTTTCAATGGAATTTTTCTTCCCTAAGGCCTTCTCATTATTTTTTGTTTCTTCTCTAGAATCCCGATTCGTTTTCCTTCCCAATTTTTAGGTTTTCTCTTGTGGTATTTCTCCCTCCTCAATGTCCTACCGAGATTTCCCATTGGGGAGAACCCTTTCAAAAATAATTGGTCGATCTTCTTCATGAGGAATTTTTATTTTCTTTCATCTTCTTTGAAATCAACTTCATCTCCTTCTATTTCCTGAGGGTTACCATCAAGAGGGGTAGTACTTGAGGATCTTGGATTAGGATCTATAGATAATTCATCATCCTTTCCAATTATGGACTCATCCAAACTTGAAAAATGATTCGAAGTTGCCAAATGTCGATCTGCATGAGTTTTGGGACCACGATTCTCTTGTCTTCTTCCACTTTCATTAGGATTTTCCACTGATGTGGGTTTTTGTKYCGTKTTGGARGTTCGATTAAGGTTTTATGGACCAAGAGATTTACCAATATGCTTTCCAGTATTTTCCTTCTTTATGGCCTGTTTCCACCTCTCTTTTGGTTCTTCTCTTGCAACCTTTTGTTCTTGATTTTTGAGCAGTTATGAGAGAAGTGTTTGTATTCATGGCAGGACTTAAACTTGAAAGGAAACTATTCATATTCCAAATTCTAGAGATCGGACCATCCATTCAGAGAAATCTTTATGTCTTTAGGAAAACCTTTCTCCATATCTACTTCAACACAGATCCTAGCACAACAATGCATTGTTGGATTTCATTCATATTTGCCAATATATTTTCCTAGAGAGTCATTAATACACTTTAGAACATCATCACCCCAACAATGCAGGTGTTGTAGGAAAATTCCCTCGCAGAGAGATGAATGTCCTCTTGGAAACTAGACCCCTATGACCAAGAYAGAAACATGCTAACATTGAACACTGAAATTCCTTGAAATGTAGCTAAACTAGTCAAAGAAAAAAGARGAAGAAAGCATGATGTACCTTTTTCTTAAGMTTGTCCTTGCTCAGTCYAGGTTGAACTTGATCTTCATTCCCTTTAATGAGTTCTTCAATTCAATAGATAACAAAGACACTCATACTTCCTATTCTACCAAGATTAGTTTAAACTAGATTTATCAAGAAGAGGCAAACTTATGCAAACGTACACAAACTTGAAGGAAGCAGGCCAAGAATATATATTAATGAGAAAAAAACTAGGTACATACAATCTGTAGATTCATATGCAACAACCTCACCAAGCCCTCCTTGTCCAAGTCCTTACTCGAAACACCCACGATCAGAATGACAATACATTTCATTGATATTCTCCGCCTTTTCACCATGAGAATGCCTCCTTAGATAGGCTTTGACAGGCTCAACCACCTTATCTATCTTTGGAATAAGTTTAGGATATGACTCCATCAAGTGTGGGATTTCCCTTAGATCCATCCTATAACTTGGATTCGAGCCAATCTAACTCAGATTCTTTCTAGATATCCTTAGAGTAAGTGGGATTCATCACCAAGATTCTCTCAACAGACCGATGCTCCCTTAAAGTTGGAAACAGAGCGCTATAACGCTCCCTAATAAGTGTACAAGGAGAACTAGCGCTCTCTGCCTATGAGTAGGGGAGCGTTGATCTCCAAAAATTCGCTTAAGATGATCTTTCTTCAAGGAAAAATGTTGTAAGCTTTGCCAAATGACATGTTTTCCTCTTCTGACAATTCTTAGAGGGTGTACCAAGTGTTCTTACGATGTCGTCTGCAATGCAACACATGCAGGACAAAAATATGATCTTTGCAACACTTGTGACAAAAGTATGACACTTGTGACACTTACGACAATGGAAATGGGAAACTATCAAAGTGAGGAATTTTGACATGTAACATATTGCCCCCCAAATTGTGAGGTCAGAAGATGGAAGATGATGACTGAAGCACTTTGTAGATTTTCGAAGAAAGGGTATGGAGTCGAATAACCTAGTAGAAGTTGCAAACAACCATCAAACAACTGTTATCATATGTTTCAAACCCAAGGAAGGTATACCTATGCTTGAGTGATAAAGGACTTAAGGTATGGATTCCACCAAATACACTATGGATCCATAATCATATTGACTAAGGCTATATCCACCAAAGATACAATGTGGATCTACACCTCCATGAAATGAACTGATCCTAGCCAAGAGAAATACACATTGTATCTACGAGATGATAAAACATAGCCATGGACCACTACAAATTGGATCTATGTGATAGTATATCAATATGCTCAAAAGATATGCTTCATAGCCTGGGAAAGAAGATAACAAAATGAAAGATCAACCCAGGATCTTCATCCTAATTATGATGTAGTACAAATCTAACCATGTGAATAAGTGTTTTTATGTCAAACATGGTAGAAACCACTTGATTATCGATCAATGAGGTAAATCATTAACAAGTGCAATGGAAATCACCAATGATGTCAATGACTCCTAAGGTACCTTAGTACATTCCAGCGAATGTGAATAAATGAGATGAGGTCGAACATTCGTCAAATCATTCGTTCAAAGGTCAATGGTCTAAACCCATTGTCGAAAGCAAGGAGGCCTTCCATTTAGGGATGCAGGTCCCAAGGTACTAATTGGTTACTAAGTAAAATTTCTTGAATAATGTGTTGAAGTCGACAAGAAAAGACTTGTCGAAGGAAGGCCTTGATGTATCCCTTGTCAACGATATGAAATTGACACGAAGATTTAGGATGGTGAATCAAATGAGTATGGACTGACAGGGGTATTGAAACTAAAAATTTGTGATGGTTGAATCTTGAGGTGGATACTTCCCTTGAACATTGAGGCACGACATAACTTAGCAGCATAAACGTAACATGGACCAAAACATGATGCAGTGGATACTGTGAATTTCGTCGGGTGACCCAAAGGAGTAAAAAGACTCAAGGGATTGGTTCAGTGCTAAGGTTTAGCAGATTAAAATGTATGTAAGAGAAATGTTTCGTGTTCAAGGGAGACTGCAAGAGTGACTTGTGACAATTCTAAAAAATGGCTTGGCATGCTTCCTTCAATTTTTTCCCCCATCCAAATAGAGGAGTACCTCTTTTTGTTTTTACGAGCTCGAGTAGGATAACACATGCTCGATATAACTCACCTTTTGTAAGTTTCTCTTCCTTTGTTTAAAGAACTGGAAGAAGTAAGGGTTCAGTCCCATACGGGCCCTCCAATGTGTGATTTTTTTTAACAAGTCCAAAGAAGGAAAACTCGGTGGTTTTTCATGCTTAGAGAGTCTGAAAAAAACTTAAAGATGACTCCAGGGTTGTCCTTTTTTGTAAATTTAGTCTCCCAAGTCCGAAAAAGAGATAAACTGCTACTCAGGAGATGCCCTTTCAAAACCTTTTTAATGAGTGTGGAAGGAAGCAAGATCACTCAACAATATTTTCATGTTTAGAGAGACTGAAAAGAGCTTAAAGAAGACTCCAAGGTTTTCCTTTTTCGTGTAATATCTACAAGTCCGAAAAAGAGATAAAAGTCTACTCAGTTACATTCTCATGTTTTTTCGAGCGTGAGAAAGAACAAATACTGTGCTCATCAGTGTTACAAGGTTTAATGAAAAATATATTTCTTCGAGGCCTACAATAAAGACAATTCTAGATCCAGGGTATTAGTGACTCTTCAAAAAATATTTTAAAAACCCAAAAGAAACTTTATATTATCAAAAATCAACCCTATAATAGTGAAATAGGGTTAGAAATTTCATTTACCATTTCATTTTCACCGATTTCTTCTAGCTTTGGTATTTTCAACCTTGGAGGGTGATTTTCAAGCTATGGGCACCATATCTGTGGTTGATTGTTTTCACATCTGTTTGGACCAGGTTGGTCACTTAACCATTCTGTCATTTCTCATGGTTTAGAATTGTATTTTAGGTAGTTTTTAGGCCGTTCTGGGCTCCCTAGGAAGCCCTAGACACCGAACTAGATCAACGCTCCCTCAAAGGGGTGAGGGGAGCTCCGACTATGTTTTCGGTGCCCTTGTGTGTGTTCTTGGGGAGCGCTAGCACCCTATGGAAAATCTTAGGGGAGTGTCAGCGCAAAACTGAAAAAAAAAAATGTTTCTTTTTATGTTAAAAATACCCAATTTTTTCTATGAGAGATTGACTAAAGGATTTTAAATGTATGTTTTTCCAATTTACACAAATTAGAACCATGATCGAATGGAAAGAACATGAGCATGAGATCGAAGATGTAGTCACATTGCAAAAACCTCAGACAAGGGTCGCTTTGAGGAATTGTGGCATCCTCAAGTATTTCAAATTAAAAAATATGAAGAAACAAGTTTTATTACTTGAGTATTTGATTGGACTGTGGGATGATGTCGAGCATGCATTCAATATTGGACCACAATTTCTAAAAATTGAGCTCAATGACATGTACTTTTTGACCGACCTCTCAAGAAGAGGGGTTCATATCCTTTTGTCTAAGCAATAGGAAACTCCTCATCCTATCGAGGTGTATGTGGCTGACCATTGTATTCCATGGTCACGATTAGTTGAGGGACGAATCGTGATCAAGGATGTCATAAATTTAGCACTAAGATCTATTTTGTTTTCCATTACCAATCTGGAAGGTATCACAAGTGCACATTTGGCTTCAAAATCTCAAATGTCTTATGCTCTAGAATGTGTGGATCCTAGACTATTTAACTGGAGTGGAGGATTCCTTCGGAATGTGAAGGATCAAATCACAAAGTGAAGGATTGGGAAGCAGAAATAGTTTGGATATGGTTCTTTCTTGGTTTCATTCTTTCTGGAGAGAATACCCCAGATGCATCCATAGATTGCGTTGATGGCACAACCGACGATTGAGCCACGTATGGAAAGATGGAAAATTTTGTCTCCAAGATTGGGGATCGACTCAGAGTTCAAGTTCATGACTGACTTCTTCCCTTGGTGGAGAAGGAAGTTAATTGTTATCGATGACTTTCCATATGTCGGAGTGGATTTCCAGGGGAGCGTGGACTTATTGCTTCCAAAGGGTATTAACTTGGATGTGTCAGGTATGAAACCAAACCTTGTCATGTGTTTTTGATTTTGTAATTTATATTATTTTTATGAGTACAAAAAGGGATTTTAACAGATTTTTTTTTTTCATCATGCAGATAGAGGTGCATCACGTTCAACAAAGATATAGACACTTGGGCATCATGGAGACATGCATATAGTTGTGGATAATGAGGTGGAAGTGGGAGGACTCCAAGAGGTTGAGAGGAACCTCCTAGGTCTCACTATGGGTGTCCCACCTCTCAGGAGGTGAGACATACATCCTCATCTACAGAGGCATACAGTAGGGGTTCCTGAGATTTTGACCCACCTTCTCTGATGAGTGGCCCATGTAGTGGTGTGCTTCTCGGAGCACAACGTGGTGCAGGAGGACTAGGATCCTCCATATGTTTTGTAGTCTTTTCATGATGATATCATGGGCATGAGGGCCCATATTTTTCCCTATTATGTACTTTTTTATGTAAGCTAACTTTTTCTCTCTCTCTCTCTCTCTCTCTCTATATATATATATATATATATATTCAATTTTTGTGCTACCAATGATGTTAGAAATTATCTTCTATGATGTTTTTAATGTACATGTGATTCATTTTCTTTTTAAAAGTTTTATATATGCGCAAGATACTGATCCAAAATATAATTTGCTAGTGAATCCGATGTTGTGTTGATTTCTCTTGGTATGTGCCTGTATTGTGTAAATTCAAACATTCTCTCAAGACGATGAATTATTAGGTGTAGACACAATAGGATAGGGTTGTGAATGACATAGACTCGATTAAGCTGGAAAACCATGATTTGAGAGTCTAGGTTAATGATTATATGAGATATACCTAGAGAGGAGGCCTCGGTTAAAAGTCCAATGACAGTGTGATATTCTTCCACATTGTTGGTTGTCAATCCTAGGAAAATGCCTCTTGAACTCACCAACTCATCAGAGTGGTAAATGACCCAAGTTACAGAAGCAATGTCTTGGGTGTGGCGACTAGCGCCATCTACAAACCCAACAAATATGGGAAAATGAGATTTCATATGTGGACACAATCACAAGACAAAGTATAAGTGGATAAAAAAAAAAACTCATATAGGCAAGAGAAAAGACACACCAAATCAAAAATATAGTACAATAGTGTACAAAGCACACGTGCCAGATGTTCTATGCATAGTACTTCTTGAGGTAAATCCCATTCTGGGGTTCACCCAGAGATATTCCATCGTAGTCAACTAGCTCGTAGGAACCTCTATGTAATACACATTTTATGATATAGGGTCCATTCCACATAGGTTCTAACTTTCCTATCCCTAGCTTATCGTGATCCTGGTCATAAACGAGGACTAGGTCTCCTTCTGCGAAAGTATGAGGTTGAACGGATTTGTCATATTGACTCTTCATTCATTTTTGATACGTCTCGTTAATGAGAGAAGCATCGCGATGTGTCTCCTCCAACCTAGTCAAATATAGGAATCATTCCTCTTCAATAGAGGTATGAGGCAGGAGTTCTATGGTGATTTTCAATGAAGGGATCTCACACTTGATTGGTAACATTGCTTTGACACCATATACCACTTGGACTGGAGTGAATCCAGTGGTATTTTTCACTGAGGTGCGGTAAGCCCAAAGGGCGGAGAAAAGTTGCAAGTACCAAGAAGTTTTGTTTTCCCCCACCATGCGTTGGATCGTGGTTTTAGGGACTTTGTTGATAGATTCAACTTGTCTGTTTTCTTGAGGATAGTAGGGGGATGAGTTTTCATGGCGAAAACCCAACTTGACATGTAACTCACTCATCATCTGGTTTTGAAAATGTGAACTGTGATCAGTGACAATGGCTTGCGGAAAATCAAAGAAATTGATGATGTGGTTAAAAATGAAGAGAGTTGTAGTACGACCATCGTTAAGAAATGTAGGAGTTGCATCAACCCAATCAGTGAAATAATCAATGGAAATGATGATATAACTGTGCCCCTCAGCTGAGGTAGGCTTATATTGCATAAAATCAATGCCCCATTGGCAAAGGGGTTGATGGAGACAATGGGATGCAGCGGAGCAGGGTGGTTGTATGCCTTGTTTTGAAAAAATTGGCAGGGTGGGCATCTTTGATAGCCTCAATACAATATTTGAAGATGGAGGGCCAAAAATAACTGGTACGTAATATTTTTTAGGTTGTAGCCATCCAAGAAAGGTGACCACCACAATATCGAAGGTGACAGTCATTCAAAACACCTTCAGCCTCATCGTGGGTTAAAAAATGTCATAGGATAGTGTCAATACCATGGAGATACAAAGTGTCACCAATGATAAGGTAGCGTTTAGAATGGTGGCGAATGGAACGACATTCTTCATGGGAGATATCGGGCTAAAAACATTAGGTTTGAATATAGATAAGAATATCTCCATACCAAGGGTTTCACATGCTAATGAGGAACAAATATTCATTGGGAAGAGAATCGTTGGGCTCAGTGTCTTCATCAGCATGGGGAATATCCCAGATAAGTTCCAAAAAAACCAAGGACTTTTTAGCTTTTAATTTGGCAAACTCGAGATCGAACTCTTGAATAATAACGATCCATTTGGAATATTTCCCCCCAAGGACTTGATGTTTTAGAATATGGTATGTGGGGTTCGAGTCTATGATGACCATGGTAGTGTGTAATAGGATGTAATGTTTAAATCTCTGGATGACAATGATGGCTTCCAGAGCCAACTTTTCAACGTGTGAATATCGTAGCTCATGACTATTGAAATATTGTGTAACTGCAAAGAATATTCTTATCCCCTTTTGAGGATTCATCAAATGTAATATGCAAATTAAGAAGTCATCCCCCAGGAAAATTAAAGTGGTTCTAACTACTGATAAATAGAAGTCATCCCTGCCAGTGAAGAGACACCTCCTTTCAGTGCTTGCCAATTTGTATAAATAAAGGAAGTTAGTGCCTCATTAGTTCACTCATTCAAATCACTCACTAGTGCGCAAGTATTGAAGGAAGTTGCAGTTACCAATTGTCGGAAGAAGGAAGAGAGAGAGGTGCATTGGTTGGGAGAGGATATTCTCTAGTGTTTGGTTCATTGTATTGGCATTGGATTGGCTATGGTTCCTTGATTATTTTATGGTCTAGCATCATGGTAGTTTGTCTCTCATAGAGAGAGAGTTATGTTGGTACTGTACTTGGTTATTGAATCTATATTAAAGAAGTTTTGTTAGGTTTTCTTCCCCTTTAGTGCTTCCCAAGATAAATGCTTGTGTACTCTTGTGATTGTGTTTCTCTCAGTGATCATATCTATGCTATGGTTATCTAGTAAATTGAAAAGAAACCTAATAATAGCTTAAACCTTAACATGATATCAGAACTAAGCTGAAGAGAGAATCTTTCACTAGATAAAGAAAAACGTCATTGTTGTCGTACAAGAAAATTAGGGATTTTTATTGAAGAGGAATTTCATCCCAAAGATCATCTAGAAAAGTGCGGCCTAGCCTAAGGAACTCATTGACACCTTCAACGCACCTTTTCAGTGGATAGATATCCCGAAAAGTGAAACCCTCATTTTCACAGGAAACCAAAAGTACCAGAAAACCAGAAGTACCAGGAAACTAGAAGTACCAGAAAACCAAAAGTACCAGAAAACCAAAAGTACCGGTCTAGAATTTTGCAAGTCTAGTTTCAAGGGTTAGAAATTGGAATTTTTAGAAACTGACTATACCAGAATATTTTCCTCGGTCCAATGCATCTTTTGGTGAGTTCAGTTTTTAGATCCAAGAAATTTGATTTTTCTATTATAGCCTAAAGGGATAGGGTTTCTACTACATGAAAGAATGGCTACCAGTATGAGGGTAGAAGATAGGCTAAAAGGATTTGGAAACTTAAAATCTTGGAAGCATAGGTTGCAGATGATTCTAGACGAGAATGATCTCTTAGAACATGTTACAGTGGGTGTACCAGAACCTAAGGAAGAAGAGAAAAAGACCAAGCATAAGAAGAATGAAAAGAAAGAAAAAAGAATCATGTTAGATTCAGTAAAGGATCACTTGATCCCTCATATATCTGAACTACAGACAACAAGGAAAATGTATGAATCACTCAACAGGTTATATGAAATCAAAGACATTAGTCATAATTTTTCCTTAAGAAATCATCTTCGTAATATGAAGATGGAAAACTCAGAATATGTCTCATCCTATCTTATGAGAGTTTCTTAGATTAGAGATCATCTTATAGCTATTGAAGATGTCATTAGTGACAAAGAGCTTGTAACCACAACCCTAAATGGGTTTCCGACATTTTGGATTCCTTTTGTACAAGGAGTGTGTGCAAGAAGCAAGTTACCGAAGTTTGATAAGTTATGGGCAGATTGCACACATGAACAATCTAGTCTTGTAGACCAACATAAGAGATTAATTGTTGATGAAGAGAAAGCACTTACAGTTCAAAAGAACAAAAGAAGTTCCTTTAGAAAGAACAATAAAGAAGCTAACTCTGTAAGAGTTCTAGATAAGAAGAAATATGTTTCAAAGATCAGATGCTACAACT
>ML784825.1:783009-796525 GCA_009831015.1 Picea engelmannii
ATCTGCATCTTCCATAACTGGTAGTTTTGGCCATTAAATTTCTCGACCCTAAACTTTCCATCTTCCGACATTGCTCCCACTCGAACCAGGAACCCTCTTTTCCTGCGAGTTACCTTATGCTCTGATACCAATTGTTAGAAAAATAGGACCGTGGAGCAATAAAATAAAACAAATGCAGAAACAAAACACAAAAGACACACAATACAAGAGAGACACGGATTTACATGGTTCACCCAGTGTGGGCTACGTCCACCAGAGAAATTGCCAGGTCCTTCCTTTATTATTATCCAGCAAATGAAGGGATACAACCTACAACAAAAACCGTTGTAACTTCCTCTTCTTTCTCTCACAATCTCCTCTCTCAGAATACAATATTCACCATCATTCATAGCCGCAATACATTTCCCTCATAAAAGAAGGTTTCCTTCTAGGGAAAAAAACCCTAACATAATCTCTACCGTTAGATCTGCGACCTTATAATGAACGGTCCATATTTACAATGAAATTACAATATACTTTTATAAGGCAATTTTTGCTTCGGGGGTTTCACCCCCAAACACCCGCTGGGGGCCCACTTGCCCCCAAACCTCCCAGCCGAGGGGATAGGCCCCTCGAACCCCGCAGAGGGGGTACCCCCTCCTCTGCACTCCCCCGCATGGAAGAGTGTACATACTTCTGGGGTGTAAATACTTCATGGGGTATAAACACGGCTGAAGGTAAAAGACCTATAAATCAGGAAGATAATCAGGCTCCACAACCAACAGATGATGGTTTCCCCCAGGAGGGATAGACCCACTAGATGATGGTTTCCAAAAAGTTGGGATTTGTCCCACAGTTGATTGTGTATGTATGGAAAGGGTCTTCATTCTCTAATGTAAAGGTGTTCCAAAAGGATCCTGTGGAACATGAGGAGTTGTAGTGTGAAGAGGTGTAGTGGTGGGAGTAACGGTTGAAGTACCTTGTGCATGATTAGGTGTTAGGAATCCAACATTAAAGTGGATTTGTGTTGACCTAGCAGCATGATCAACTACTTGTTCGATGGGATGATCAATAGTCTGATCAAATGATCTTGCGTCAATGGCAAGAGGGTCATGAGGATCAAGAGGTGGTTGATTAAAGTCAAATTGTTCATAAAGATCACATCTCGATGATGTCTTCCATATGGAATGAACAAGTGTCTATTGTGGATTTACCATGCCATCAGACTAGACAAGAGTTATGTATTCATCATAACCACATTGTGTGTCTTCCATTTGTGTTTCAGTATATGGCCTCAACGGTAAATGTTGAATTTCTTCTTCTATTAAGTTACTGAATGAGTCCAATTTAATAAGGAGTGGTTTGATAGGAGCTTCTGACACAGGGGTAGTATGAAAAAATGGATCCCCAACCGTAATGAAGGCGCTTTCAGGATTTTCTAAAAAAGGAGTAGCAATGATCCCAGTGTTGGAGCGATCTTCTACCTCTTCATGGTAAATGTCTTCTGGTGAATTAGGAGGTAAGGGTTCATAGCCTTCTTTCAGAGGAAACCCTTGCATCCTACATGATCTATGAAGACATTTATCATCTACAATCTCAATTTTGAAAAATTATTAAATCAACAACACATGCTAAAACAATCTAGAAGCACCATTAAGCAAACAAACCTTCTCTCAATGACTGTAATAGTTGGTGATGAAATCCAACATCGCGTGATCAAATTGAGAAGGCACTAGGATATGAGCGGGTGGAACAGTTACGATGGAGACCTACTTAATGAACTTACGCCTTGGTGCAATATTTCACATAGTAATCGTGAACTTACCCTCCAAGGAGCCCAAGTGAGTTTGACCAACGTATGTTCTAGGTAAATTGAAGACTTCCCTTCACTGTCACCTCGTGTAAAGACCCTAAATATTATGGCTACTAAGGAAACCAACTCACAGTCATCCTCTAGGCGGGTACAGCCAACAATCCAGTCCAAACGTATGGGCAGGATAACAAGTCTGAAATCCTTCAAGAGAACCGAGGAAAAGTGGATGGATAGAACTCCAGAGGACCCCAAACAGATTCAGAATTCATGAAGCAATGAGACCAAATGAAGACAGTTGAACCTCAAGAAGAACCCCCAATATATGATCTAACTACTATGAATGGTTAAAATGTGGAGGGATAATATATGTGTCTCTCCCGAATGTGACCTTGTACGTAACCTTTTTGTGAGAGGGGGATCCCAACTATGCTTATACGAAAATTGGATTTTCTCTCCCTATCGCAAGATTCTAAGTTTGTTTTGAATTATTTGGAGAGTTGTACTCACAGCCTAATCCAAAGAGCTAATCCTAGTCTAATGTTGGTGGAAGAATCTAAAACGAAAAAGTTTGTAGATCAAATTTAATTAATGTTGATTTTAGTGGTTGTTCTTTACTCAGAGGTGACTGAGAGTGAAACTGATGATATTATGACTCGAATCCCAAAGAAGCAACAGAAAAATGATAAGAAATCATTTCTTTCAATGAACTTCTATTTATGGGAAGGAGAAGAATTTTCTTTCTTTCACTATCAAACACAAGAATGCAGAAATTTCATGCAATTTCTTTCAACAAGAATCCAATTCAAAGATAAACTATTCAGAAATTTTTTCTAATATCCAAAAACCAATCATGAAAAGATATCTCTTTGTTTAAATATGAACATAAATTGATTTGATTCAATGCTTCTTATGCCAACAATATTTCACTATTTGCAGTTTGAGACAATTGGAAGCAAATTTCATATAAACAAAAGAACACTCTCACAACAATCTAATAAGAAGCAAAAACAAATCTAAACTTTTCACAAAGAAAGCCAAAATAACAAAACTCACTCAAAAAATTCTTAGAAATATACAAAGATCAAAGACCAAATGGAACAATACAAATATATCTAAGCTTCCTTGTAACAACTTTCAAACGATCATATGAATGAGAAAGTAACGAAAATGAACTCAAATCCTCAAAGAGAAAGATTGATTTCAAAAACAAGGAAATATCTTTAAAAAAACAAACAAAGATAAAAAAATCTTAGAAAGAAATAGGTTGCAAGCTTTATAGAAGACACAAGCTGACAGAAAAAGTCTCGAGCAAAAGAAAAACTCAAAAAATCACACCCGGCATAGGTATCCAACATTTTTTTAGCAAAGAGAAAAATCGATGCTCTGGTTGTATAAGCACTAGATTGCTACAACGCTCCCTAAAGAAATGCAGAGGAACGTCGATACTAAAATCGATGCTCTGGATGTAAAGGAAGAAGGGTGCAGTTTTCTGAGAATGAAAAAGAGTCAACCCATAAAACAAAAACTCAGGAAGGCTTGATCATCATCCTATGTAATATGACTTCAGGACTGAAAACACATGTATAAAAGAGGAAAAATACAGTGAGTAGGATATGAAGACAAGAAAAATCTAAGACAAGACCAAGGAAAGAAATTGAAACTGAAAGCTTTGTTCCCTAGTGGAGTCGCCAATTTTTTTTGTAGGAAAATTCCCCTGTGGATAGGTGAATGTCCTCTTGGATCCTAGACCCCTGTGACCAAGACAGAAAAATGTTAACATTGAACACTGACATTCCTTTAAATGTTGCTAAGCTAGTCAAAGGAAAAAAAGGAAGACAACATTATGTACATTTTTCTAAAGCTTTTCCTTGCTCATTCCAAGCTGAACTTGATCTTAAATCCCTTTAATGAGTTCTTCAATTCAATAGACAACAAAGACAATGCATACTTCCTATTCTACCAATATTAGTTTAAACTAGATTTATCAAGAAGAGACAAACCTATGCAAACATACACAAACTTGAAGGAAACAAGTCAATAATATATATTAATGAGAACATAACAAGATACTTACACTATGTAGATGCAGATGCAGCAGCCTCACCAAGTCCACCTTGTCCAACCCCTTGCTCGAAAGACCCAAGATCAGAATGACAATACTTTTCACTGATATTCTCCCCCTTTTCACCATGAGAATGCCTCCTTATATAGGCTTTGAGAGGCTCAACCACCTTAGCTATCTTTGGAATAAGTTGAGGATATGACTCCATCAGGTGTGGGATTTCCCTTAGATCCAGCCTATAACTTGGATTTGAGCCAAGCTAACTCGGATGCTTTCTAGATATCCTTAGAGATAAGGGGGATTCCTCCCCAAGATTCTCTCAATAGATCGACACTCCCTTAAATTTGGCAACAGAGCACTATAGTGCTCCCTGACAAGTGTACATGGAGCGCTAGCGCTCTCTGCCTATGATAAAAGGAGCGTTGGCCTCCAAAATTTCGTTTAAGATGATCTTTCTTCAAGGAAACATGTTTGTAAGTTTTTCCAAATGACATGTTTTCCTCTTCCAACAAGTCTTAGAGGGTGTACCAAGCGTTCTTATGATGTTGTCCACAATGCGACACATGTGGGATGAAAATATGATGTTTGCGATACTTGTGACAAAAGTGTGACACTTACGACAATGGCAATGAGACATTATAGAAGTGAGGAATTTTGACATGTAACAGTAGGGGAAAATGGGGAAAATGCACCCAGACGGAAATTATTGTAGGAATATCACTTTATGGATCAAAATTTGGAGTCCATTGATTTAGGTACAGAGCCCAAGATCCAAAAAATTAAGTTCCATTATGGAAAAGAAGGTCCATATCCTCTTTATGTTCGAAAAAGAAAATACAAAAACCCTTACCACAGAAAAAATGGTTCATCCTTCCTCTTATCAGATGTTGTTAATTTTGCGCAATCCAAAGCTCGATTTGATGAGGGAAAGAAAAGACGCCTATAAATTGTCCAACAACACCCTTGGACGCATAAGCCAAAGATTTGCTACGAGCGAAGACTCGTGGGATATCAATCTCTGGGATCTAGTCTGACTTTTTCACGAAACGAGAATGACTAAGGCGAGTAGAAGGGTTCCCCAATGATCCGACTAGTTGTTTGAAGGCCTCAATATCAACTTCAAATGCAAGCGGAGGAGGGTCTGAATCCCCTCCCGATGTGATGGTGAGGACAGAGAAAGAGTTGTGACAACAATCTAGGGTTTTCTCAAAGGGCTTCCACAGAGTGCAATACCAGTTTATCCATGTCAACATTAGGAAATCATCATCATCAATATTTATAAATAGTTGAGTGTTTCATTATTTCCACATAATCTTGTAGCAAACTTCCTTCTAATTAATGAAATTTGAAATTTATAAAAATAAAGTTTCTATAAATTCAATTAAAAACTCTAAAAAAAAGAAATCTTATTACACATACATAAATTTTGAATCAAAGGGCTTTTTCAAGGGGCTTCCGTAGAGCACGATACCAGTTTATCCCTATCAACATTAGGAAATCATCATCATCATCAATATTTGTAAATAGTTGAATGTTTCATTATTTTCACATAATCTTGTAGTAAACTTCCAATTAACAAAATTTGAAATATATAAAAATAAAGTTCTGATAAATTCAATTCAAAACTCTAAAAAAAAAAAAATCTTATTACACATGCATAAATTTTGAATCAAATTAAAAACTCTACTCATATGTAAAATTTCAACTCAATTCTTATTAAATTTACGATTAGAAAAATAATTTATTCATTATAAAATTAATTTATTTTTTTCACATAATTACACAAAAATCTTTTTAACATGATATCTTTCAATATGAATGAACAAATATGAAGATTAATTTACTCTTTTTCACATAATTACACAAAAAAGTCTTTCAATATGAACATTGTACAAATATGAAGAATATTTATGATCACTACGCTTTAAAAGTGATTATGAAAAGTATTTTAAAATCGTTATTGCTTCCTTGCTAGAGGTAAAGTTGATGATTACTCTTTAGTTATTTATCATCACTATTTAAATAGGATAGTAAAGTATTTATGATGATTACTTTTTTATTTATCTTCATTATTTTTATGATAATTATTTTTTACTATTTAAATAGGATAATAAAGTATTTAAATAGGATAATAAAGTATTTATGATGATTATATTTTATTTATTTATGTTTACTATCTGGTTAGTGAATATGAAGAATATTTATGATAATTATTTTTTAATTAAGTAATGGAAAATTATTTATAATTATTATTTACTAATTGACTTGAAAATTATTTAATAATATTTGTATTATTTTCATATTTAAAAAATCATTAAATAACATTTAATTCATATTTATTTTAGGATTCTTAAAAGTTTAAGAATCCTCAAAAATCCTTCGGATATTAAAACTTGTATCTATACCCTTATGATAGATAATTAAATTTCTACTTTTATCTATACCCTTGTGATAGATAATTAAATTTCTACCCATCACAAAATTATTTCTTTTAAACAATTTATATCCTACTTCATAAATATTAACCATTTATATCCTACTTTATAAATATTTATGGAGATTATCAATGATATTTATGGAGATTATAAATGAATATTTGTGAAGATTACCAATGATATTTATGGAGATTATAAATGAATAGAAAATATGTGGAACGTTTGTGTGAACGTTTCTATATTACCCGAAATGAATACGATCCCTCCCGCTATAACGAAACTATTATTGAAAATTAATGAATATAAATAAAGACAAAATGATTTTTATTAATTATATTTACGTCGAAAGGCGTATACCTATTGGTAATGGGCACGATTAATGACCTTTTAATCTAAATTTCTAATCTAATGGCTAACAATTGAAGATGTTGGCATATTCTTAGTCGTCCTCCCAAATCAATGAATGTGATTTAATTTTCATAACTTCCTTGTATTTTTTAATGCATCTGTTAACCTATTTACTTTTTAACACTTACCTAAAGTGCACAAGGCTTAGTCCTCTGGAGTGCACAGGAGAAAATCCGACTTGCGAAGTCGCGAAATCCTGAAATCGTTGGGACCATCTATCAAGGAGGACACGTGGCAAGATCTCGACATTTCACTGACTCGCAGAGAGTAAAGGTCAGAGAACACGGCAGTGAGAATTCACGAATCACGAAATCACAACTCGATCTAAGCCGTTGGATCAAGAAAGATCATGAGCCATCGATCTGACGCGATCGGGAAATCGGGGATCAGGTGGACAGAGGTACGCCATCCTCTGAGGTTGCGAAACGCGAAATCTCAACAAGATATGGACCGTTAGATCCAGAGGAAAGAGAACCGTCTAATTTGGATGCCCCGAAATATCGAGATTTCGAAAGTCAACAATGTGAAGGAGATCGTGACTTGGAGCTCACAACTCGCAAAAACCCGACATCATCTAAACCATCCATTGGAAGGGATACATGGCGAACGGTCAGCACTTCACTAACTCACAACTCCAAGGAGTCAACCAACAGAGTTTCAAGAACCTATGATACGTGAAATCGCGAAATAATCGCATCCATTGATCAAGCAAATATCTAGACCATCAATCCAGCGCTATCATGATTTCAGCTACCAGGAAATCAGAAGTGAGAATTCAGTGAATTCGTGATACACGAAACTCTGACATGATTTGAGCCATCAAATCAGGAGGAGCGTGAACCGTTGATTTGGGAGGCTCCAAAATTTTGACATTTCGGAGTTCGGGGTTTGGAGAACATCATGACGATAGTTCAAGGATTGCGAAATACTAATTCTCGAAATCCTGAAAGGATCTGGACCGTTAGAGAATAGGAGGATCTGGACCGTCGATCCGCAACAGAGGATAGATCGGAGTTTCGAATTTCAAGATTCCAAGGAGGAGAGGTTGGAGTTGCATCACAACTTCACGAACTGCGAAATCCCAAAAATAGGACCATGGTCATAGCGCCATGGTCAAGTGGGGGAAGGAAACGGGAGGAGTTGTGGGCTTGTTAAGCCCCTTTTAGATTTCAGGAGTTGGGAGAGTCAGGAGTGGCTCCCACGCTAATACTCTCGAGGTCGCGAAATGTGACGCACTCTTTGTGGGCTAAGCCAGTGGTCACGTGGGGAAGGAACTCGTGCTCAGTGCTTATTCACGTGGGGCTGATTTCTCATTTGGACTGATTCCACCATTACAGATGCTACAGTTGCAAAATAACAAATCTAAGAGCTCTGAATCAAAATATCTTGCACTCGGATAGTCAGATCCAGCCAGATCGAAGTCAAAGAAGTTGTCTACACCGCGTATTTTGGTCCGAAGTCACTGAAATAACTTTGAAGACCTGGTTTTATGCGCAAGAAACAGGTAAACACAAAATTTTCTAACAATTTTTTTTTCTTCTGTTGTGTTAAATTTTTTAAAGATGGCCACATCTAGCAATTTAGGACCAACTCAAGGACCGATTCTTCTTGGAAAGAATTATGAGTTTTGGTCTCTTCAGATGAGATCCTTCTTGCAAGCACAAGAGTGTTGGGATCCAGTGGATCTTGGATATGTGGAACTAAATCCAGCAGACCTTGTCGCCATGACCAACCAATGGAGAACTGCTCAGGCAACACAGAGGAATAGAGAGAATAAGGAAAAAATTTGGATTCAAAATTCAGTGGATGACTCGATTTTCTCGAAAATCACAAGCATTGTTACTTCAAAACAGGCCTCAGACATCCTTAAATCACCCTACCAAGGAAATGACAAGGTCAAAATAGTAAAACTGCAGACCTTGAGGACGCAATTCAAGACTTTAAGAATGATAGATTCTGAAAATGTTGATCAGTTTATGACCAGAGTAATGGGAATCATGAACCAGATCAGATTGACTGGTGAAGCCATCTCTGATCAACGCATTGTTGAGAAAGTCCTCACAAGTTTACCAAATAAATTTGAAATGGTCGTTACGACAATCCTTGAATCCAAGGATCTGTCAAATTTTTCAACAGATGAACTAATTGATTCCCTATTAACACACAAGACCAGACTACATCTCACAGATGAGTCAATCGCCAATGCCTTCAAAACTCAATTCTCTCTCAGCAAAGGGAGAGCCAGAGGAAGAGCCAGAGGTCACCAAGGAAGAGGGAGTGGCCCAAGTAACCAAAACTCAAGTGGAGGTCACAGACAACAGAAATAGAATCAAAATTTCCAAGGTCACAGACAACAACATCAGGATCAAAATTTCCATCCTCAAAAAGGCAGAGGAGAAGATCAAATGACAAATCAAGCATACAATGCTATTACTGCAAAAAATATGGGCACTATGAATCTGGATGCAGGAAGAAGCAAGCAGATCAACGCCCAGGCAGAGCACATATCTCACATCATGAAGGAGAAACCTCAGATGGTGTGTTTCTCTCATGCCATAATACTAAAGAACAACATAAATATCTCTGGTTGTCGGACAATGGATGTAGCAATCACTTGACAGGTAACAAAGATTTACTTTCATGCATTGACTCTTCAATTTCCTTTGATATTACACTTGGAAATGATTCCTTAGTCAAAGTTCAAGGAAAAGGAACTGTACCTATTCTTACTAAACAAAATGTAAAGAAAGGCATAAACAATGTCTATCATGTTCCAGATCTGAAACATAATCTGTTAAGTGTAGGACATCTCATTGAACATGGCTATAAGGTACTTTTTGAAGGAGCATCATGCAGGATATATGATAAAACCCCCAACAGAAAATTGATTTCTGAAATCCACGTGACTCAGAATAGGATGTTTCCCTTGACCCTTAGAACTGCAAATATGATCCAATCATATGCACAAAGTGCATCCACCCCCAATGAAACTATAGTTTTGCATACAAGATTTGGACATCTACCCTTTTAGAGTGTAATTCTTCTACAAAAGCACTCCATGGTCAAACGCCTCTCTGTCTTCAAAGAGAAAAATCCACCATGTGAGTCTTGCATACTTGGAAAACATAAGAGAACTAGTTTTCCATAGTCCTCCATTCAAGCCAAACAACATCTCGAACTTGTTCACACTGAACTATGTGGACCAATGCAAACAGAGTCCATAGGTGGTAGCTTTTATTTTCTAACGTTTATTGATGACTTTAGCAGGAAAATCTGGATCTAGTTTCTCAGACACAAGTCTCAAAATTTTGCAAAATTCAAAGAATTCAAAGCAGAAGCTGGAAAACAGAGTGGTAAATATGTAAAAGCTCTCAGGTCAGATGGAGGAGGAGAACGAATTTTCAAATTTCTACAAATCACAAGGCATCATCATGCAAACTACAACAAGGTATACTCCACAACAGAATGGAGTGGCTGAAAGGAAAAATCAGACAATCATGAACATGGCAAGAAGTCTTCTCAAAGAGAAATGTCTGTCAAATACATTTTGGGTTGAAGCAGTAGCATGCTCAGCTTATCTCTTGAATAGATCTCCAACCACCAGTCTAAAGATGAAGGTCCCTCAAGAAGCATGGAGTGGGACAAAGCCAAATGTTGCACATCTCGGGATATTTGGATGCGTAGCATACGCTCACATACCTTCTAAATTAAGGAAGAAATTGGATGATAGAAGTGAGAAATGCATCTTTACTATATATAGTGAAACATCAAAATTTTACAGGCTTTACAATCCAATCTCAAATAAACTAATTCTCAGCAGAGATGTAAAATTTCTGGAAAATCAACTCTGGAACGAATCTGAAAAATCAAGAAATGGACAGTCAAAATCCATTGTTGCCCAGTCCTGAAAACGCAGAAAATTTAGGACAACCAATGCCTCAACCTGCTCTTCCAAGATTGCAGGTACAAGGACAATCTGAAAACTCTCAGGATAACTCAACTTCCAACAGAGACTCATCCTCTAAACTTCCAAATCATAGAACTCAAAGTTTGAGAGAAATACATCAGCAATTGGATGAAATTGAACAACACAACCTTTTTGCTTTAATGTCATGTCATCCCACATATTTTAAATAAGCAGCTAAGGAGCCACATTGGGTTCAAGCCATGAACCAATAGATTGACTCCATTGAGAAGAACAAGAGATGGGATCTTGTTGATTTTCCAAGAAAAAATAAAAGTATAGGTTTCAAGTGGGTTTATAAAACTAAACTCAATGAAAAGGGGCATATTGAAAAGCACAAGGCAAGACTTGTTGCCAAAGGATTCTCACAACAACCAGGTATTGATTATGGTGAAACTTTTTCTCCAGTAGCAAGATTGGACACTGTAAGGACTCTCTTAGCCATAACAACTCAAAACAAATGGCAAGTATACCAAATGGATGTCAAGTCATCTTTCCTAAATGGTATCTTAGAAGAAGAGGTCTATGTGGATCAACCACCTGGATTTGAAGTCAAAGAGAAGTCAGCCAAAGTGCATCGGTTGAAGAAAGCCTTGTATGGATTAAAGAAAGATCCAAGAGCTTACTACAATAGAATTGACACTTACCTGATCAAAAGTGGTTTCAGTAGAAGCCAAAATGAGCCAAATTTATACACCAAAATAGATTAGCATGGTAAAATTCTGATTGTATGTTTATATGTTGATGACATGATATATACTAGAAATTTTGAGTTAACTAGTTTTAAACATGCCATGCAATCTTAGTTTGAGATGACAGATCTTGGAATAATGAAATATTTTTGGGGAATTGAGGTTGATCAATCAAACAAAGACATTTTTGTTTGTCAGCAAAAGTATGCAACAAACATCATCAAAATATTATGCATGGAAGAATGCAATCCAGCAGAAACCCCTATACCCCTAGGCACAAAATTGAGCAAGCAAGATGGAGGACCTACAGTGGATTCTACCCTGTACAAAATTTTAGTAGGCATTTTGTTGTATCTTACAACAACTAGGCCTGATATTATGTATGCAGCTAGCCTTGTTTCCAGGTTTATGGAATCCCCCAAAGATTCTCACTGGAAAATGGCGAAATGGATTCTGAGATATGTTGTAGGCACTCTCAATTTTGTCTTATGGTACACTTAGTCTGATGATAATCATCTCTCTGGTTACACGGACAGTGATTTTGCAGGCAACCTAGATGACTGAAAAAGCACCTTAGGACATGTTTTTCACCTGGGTGCGAAGCTGATTTCATGGGCCTCAAAGAAGCAGCCAATTGTATCAATATATTCTGCAGAGGCAGAGTATGTCACTACTACCTCAGCTTCCTGTCAAGCTATGTGGCTAAGAAGAATATTGAATGATATGCCACATACAGAAAATGAGCCAACTCATATCTTCTATGACAACACCTCAGCAATTGCTCTATCCAAAAATCATGTGTTTCATAAGAAAATCAAACACATTGACACTCTCTTTCACTTCATCCGCGAGCTAGTCAATAATGGTGACATGGCACTTCAATTTTGTGGCTATCGAGATCAGGTCGTAGATATTTTCACAAAGCCATTGGGAATATCCGTTTTTTATTTTCAAAGACAGCACTTGGGCATTATCAGTGCTAATGTTTGTAACTGTTGAGTTTAAGAGGGAGTGTTAAATATAATGTAACTTGAATGTAAATTGCCAATTGTCATGGCTAGTTGTACTATCACTTCTTAATGTTCTTGATTTGCTTGAGCCTATTTAGCTCAACTCTTTTTCCCTTTTTTGAATGTACTCTTTTCTCATATACTCAATATACTAAATACTATTTCCACTCTTCCTACATAAGAGCTCTTATATAAAGACCAGTTGGTTCCTCTCCATCTCCCTCTTCGTATTCATAGGGTGGAGAAATTGTTTCCCTCTGAAATCAAACCGCTGGGAAGAGACGCGAGAACTCAAACTGAAAAATATGGGAAACACAAAGAGTATTTCTAGCAATTGTTCACCAGAGGAGGAATTAGGGTTATCTACTTCACACAAACCTTGTGATGTTGCTCCTTACAAAATTGGCAAGGACTGGAATGAAACTTGTAGCAAGGTCTCTGAATCAGCATTGTATTGTAACCAGTTCAAGAAACTACTGGATTCACCAACATTGTATCGTAACCAGTCCAAGAAACCATTAGATTCTACTCAGTCACAGCAAACAACCCTATCCCACAAGTTCAAAGCCTATAAAAGGTATTTCAAATATGTTTTCTCAAAGGCCTCGAAGTCGAGAGGGGCCAATGATCACCATTCTCATAATAGCATTCAAAGGGAGAGTTGTCATCATGACGATGCAGCAACGGTCGATAGAAGCAGTCACAGAGAAAACTCATATACAACTCATCGTAAGTCCTTCTCTAGGAGCTTCTCATTTATTAAGGGTTTTACATTGATACCTAAACCTAATTCCAAGCCATTCACTTCTTCAAACAATGTATCTCCCGCCCACAGCGCTACATTTCTGAAACGAGGCATGGGCAGTGCGAATTCAGACATGGAAAATAACATTCAAGGAGCGATTTCTCACTGTAAGCAATCTCATTCTGCTGATCAAAAGAATATGATCGACCCCTCCAAATATGTTCAACAAAACAATTCAAGTCCAGAAGGATTTTCTAATGGTCATGTTCATGGTCGTTCTTGGTCAGTGTTATAACCCTAAATTGCACCACACATGCTTACCTGGCATCAGGCCAACTCATATCCCTTCATTACCAAAACATCTGCTGAAAAACCTCTTTGAAAATCCTCTTGGGTCAAGGTACACGC
>ML784825.1:802282-815995 GCA_009831015.1 Picea engelmannii
AATATTAACTAAATCATTAGTCATCACTTGAGGATATATTACTAATATCCTAAATGAATAATACAAATATAGGTGACAATTTAGACTTAGTAATTGGTAAAGGTAAGCCATAGGCTAACATGTCCTTGGCATACCTATACATCGTTGAGAGAACTGGTTGGAAGGGGAAAGTCGAACTATGAGTTCGTGAACCCAGTCCATCCACCATTGCAGAGCCGAATCTGTTCCTGAACTATCTATAGGTTGTTGCTTTCTGTTTTCTTGAGTGGGATTGTGTTGTGGTTATCCTCACCATGTGAGAATTGAGTTGAAAGGGGTTGAAGAAATGGGTTGTTAGGCCCATGGTTGAAGAGGTAGGTTGTTAGGTATGTGAGAATCTCTTTCCAGGTGAGAGAGTCTACTGGGAACTGGTTCCTCCCAGAGAGAGTCTAGCACCAGCTATGGAGCTCGAAGAGTTCCTGATCCGACATGTTGCCAAGACCCAGAGAGGGAGGTGAAGCACCGATGGACTGTGCTTTTGAAGGTGTATACTCCCAGGTGGAGCAAACATGTGGGGAATGCGAGTCCATGAGTAGTGGGTGTAAGAAGGCTCATGGAGAGAATCTTTCCAGTTGCTCTGTGCAGTTTTCCCTGTAACCTCATCCTAGTCTAGGATTCCCTTATGTTAGGGCCCTAACCCGCACATAGGTAGATCAATATATTCGGATGTAATAAAGGTAAATATTAATAAGGCCTTTCAATAAAATAGAATAAGGTGGATGTAAGAAGACCTAATAGAAGCTTATGATTCTAGAAGGATATTCCTCTAGATGCTTCTCTTAATAGACATATTTAGTATAAATGAGGGTTGAGGGTATGAAAACCCTAGCTTGGAGATTATTGTAACAGAGCACTGATCGACTGGAGGTTGCCCCCTCGAAGAGGCCTGTGAACATTGCTTTCTGAATCAAAGAGTTATTTATGTTGTTGTTCTTATGTCATTTCTATGTTATTGTGGATATTATGCTGGATATATTACTGTTATTCTTCCATTTCTAGCATTCTATTTATGTTCTACATATTATTTATATCTAGTATCTTGCAAGTGGTATCAGAGCACTTTCCTTGGAAAAAATTGTGGGAATTTTTTTTTAGGGTAGAGACATATTTCAGCGTCTTTAAGCCACGGAGTTATGTCGTTACGTGCATAAACCCGCGGTTGAGGGATTCATACACGCAGGAAATACAAGTGGTTCTTAAGCTCACATATGTTGGCCACCCTTGTAACCCCTGTTGGTACACCTTCGAGTGGTAGCACATCAAACATCACCTGTGTATGGATCAGCCTAGATTTCCTGAAGCCCTCTTTAGATAAACCTATCGGCCACCAGACTGTTATAGTGTCACCAAGAACAACACTTGGGAAGATACTCTCTAGTACCTAGGTAGTCGGGTAGTACGGCTAAGGGTATGGTCTATCCTCCTTAGTTAGTTCCTTGAGATATTGGGTTGAGTACTACTGTTGGACCCCGCATGTATATCAGAGAGCTATAGCATAGGGAAAACCCTTGTCTGTAGAACCCTTGAATACCTAACCCTTGGGGGACATAAACATAAACAAATTAAAACAAACCAGATCTATTGTCGTGCAACTGTTTTTGGGTTGCCAAGTAAATACACATTTATTTTTGGTTAAGAATTTGGGGATTTCATCACTGCAATATTCTTGAGACTGGAGTCTGGAAATTTTTTCACCATTATTTAAGACCTATTCCATTGGATTCATCTCTTCTCCCTTATCACATTCATCCATATCATTTTTTGGAAAAAAATTTGACCCCGCCCACCGCTTTTCAGTTCACCCGTCCTCATTGCCCATACCCGTAGCCAAGATCTGGAAACTCGCTTCAACACCTTGCAATCTGGTTTCCTTGAGACCCAAAAAGAAGTGAAACAACTCAATTCTACTATTGCCTCCATCGATTCATCCATCAATACAACCATAAACACAACCATGCAGTCCTCAATGGAGGAAGTCAAACAAGAACTGACCACCCAGCTTGAATATGTCTTTGCATCACTCTGCACCAAACTAAAGATCCCTACAGATGACCCTTTCTCTGAAGCACCTCCAAAGACTGAAGGCGAACATTCCTCCCATTCTCATACCTTTTAGCCCCATCACTTTCAACGTGACCTACGCCTTCCACGGGTGGATGTGACCAAATTTGATGGCTCAAACCCCACTGGTTGGGTAACCCAAATGGAACATTATTTATCTTTATACGGCATCACAGATGACTTGGCCAAACTTAGGTATGGTGTTCTCCATCTAGATCAATAATGTTGGCAATGGTGGCAATGGAGAAAACCTTCCCATCAAGGGTATATTGCTTGGACCCAATTTGTGACTGAACTTTATGAATGCTTTGACATGGGCACCAACCATTTGGGTCATTTGACAAAGTTGAAACAATCCAGAACAATAGAAGACTTCATAGCTGCCTTTGAGTGCCTGGTTTTTTGAATAGAGGGCATGACTGATGCTTTCTTTCGAGACTGTTTTATCAGTGGCCTCAAGGAGGAGATTCGGGCCCATCTCCTCATGGCTTGACCCTCGAGTTGGCTGGAGGCTACTAAAATAGATAAAGAAGCACAACATGTTGTATCATCTCAAAACTGAAAACCCTCCTTTATCCTTCGCCCTAAATCCTTCACTCCCACTACTCCCTCTACCCCATTAAAGATCAAAAAATTGACCAGGGTTGAAATGGATGAACGCCAACTCAAAGGCCTTTGTTATAATTGTGATGACAAATATTTTCCGGGCCACAAGTGTAAGGAACAAAATATTTTTATGGCCATCTATGAGGATATTTCGAAAGAGGATGTTGAAACTCCCCTTGTATCTGAGTCACCTGAAATCATTGACATAACCCCTCCCTCAGACCCTCCTGAAGTAGAACCCGTCAGTTCCCTCAATGCTCTCACTAGATTTTCCGCTCCCCAAACCTTCAATTTAATCGGTTACATCAAGCATTGGAAGGTCATCATTCTGGTTGATAGTGCAAGCACCCATAATTTTATTCATCACCGCATTTCCCAAGAAACTCATTCCTACATCCATGCTGTCAACAATTTCCAAATCACGATTGCCAATGGTGGTTCCATGAAATGTAGAGGGCACTATGAAAATGTGTGTCTTCAAATCGGTGACTACCACCTAAAATCCCATATGTTTGCTATCGACATGGGTGGTTGTGACATTGTGTTGGGTGCAGACTGGCTAAGAACTTTGTGTCCCATTCTCATGGATTTTAAGGCATTAACCATGCAATTCCACCAGGAAGGCCACCAATATAAATTCCAAGGCATCATTGCTGGTTCACCTAAGGTCATTAGTTCCCATCGCATGGAAAAGATGCTCAAAAAAAGTCATTCTGGTGTCATTGCCCAACTCCATGCCATACAAGCAACAGAGACACCCCTGGTGCCACATGACCTCCAAACTCTCATTTCTAAACATCAAATGGTATTTTCCACTCCCCAAGGACTCCCTCATTCCCGTGGTGTTCATGATCATTCCATTCCCCTTCTACCTAGCAGCCTTCCTCCCAATATTCATCCATATCACCACCCCTTTTCACAAAAAAATGAAATTGAGAAAATGTTCCAGGAACTCCTTAATGTAGGCGTTATCTGCCCTAGTACGAGCCCTTACTCTTCTCCTGTAGACATGGTCTTGAAGAAAGAAGGTTCTTAGAGAATGTGTCCTGACTTTCGTGCCCTCAACAAACTGACCATTAAAGACAAATTTCCCATTCCTGTCATTGATGACCTCTTGGATGAATTGAGTGGCACCCAATTCTTTACTAAACTTGATCTTCGCTCGGGCTATCACCAGATACGTATGAAAGAGGCAGACATTCCCAATACGACCTTTCACACTCATGAGGGCCACTATGAGTTTTTGGTCATGCCCTTTGGATAGTGTAATGCCCCCTCCACCTTCCAAAGCCTCATGAATCATGTCTTCCATCTCTTTCTCCGTCATTTTGTCTTAATTTTCTTTGATGATATCCTCATCTATAGCAAAACCTGGACAGACCATCTTACTCATGTGGATCAAGTTCTCCATCTCCTCTCTCAGCACCAACTTTTCCTAAAACAGTCTAAATGTGATGTTGGTGCCTCAGAAGTAGAATACTTGGGTCATCTGGTTGGCAAGGATGGCATCAGGGTGGATCCGAAAAAGATTGAAGCTATGCAATACTGGTCGCACCCAAGGACTCCCAAAATCTTGCATGAATTTCCAAGATTAACAGAGTATTATTGCAAGTTTGTTAAGAACTACAGAAAGATTTCAGCACCTCTCATTGCTCTCCTAAAAAAGAACTCCTTCACTTGGACTCCAATAGTTGCTCAAGATTTTCAAACCTTGAAGACGGCCATGTGCACCACTCTGGTTCTGGCCCTTCCTGGTTTCACAAAGACCTTTGTGTTGGAATGTGATGCCTCAGGGAAAGGAATCGACGTTGTCCATATGCAAGAGGGTCGACCTTTGGCCTTCACCAGCAAGAAACTATCTGAAAGGAATCTGGGCAAACCCATTTATGAAGAGGAAATGTTGGCTATTCTGCATGTCGTTGATCTGTGGCACCTTTATCTCTTGGGGAAACACTTCCAAATTAAGACCGACCATCAAAGCCTCAAGTACTTTATGGAACAACGCATTTCCTCCCAGGAGCAAAAAAAATGGGTGACTAAGATCTCTGGTTATGATTATGAGATCATTTACAAGAAGGGCAAAGAAAATGTAGTGGCAGGTGCACTGTCCCAAAAATATGAAGAAGAAGGATCCATTTTTCTCTTTCCTTCATTGTACCCGATTGGCTCCAAGCTGTGCGCCAAGAATGGCTTTAAGATCCCAAAAGTTCACATCTGATCCAACAATTGCAGACCAAGGCTCTGGATCCCCCAGTGTACTCTTGGCTCCAAGATGATCTTTAATACAAAGGTCGTTTGTATTTAAGTAAACAATTAAAGCTTAAATCCACAGTACTTTCTGAGCTTCATGCTACACCCACAACAGGGCACTCAGGGTTCACCAAAACATATGACAGGGGCAAACATTCTTTTTTCTGGGATGGTATGAAATAGGACATCCATAATTTTGTCATTGAATGTGAGGTGTGTCAATGCAATAAGGGAGAAACAATCAAATATCTGGGCACACTACAAACGCTTTCGATTCCACCTACTATTTGGAAGGATATCTCTATGGAATTTATTATCGGCTTACCCAAATCAGAGAATAAATAAGTCATAATGGTGGTTGTGGGTCGCCTTTCCAAGTATGCTCATTTTTGCGCTCTTCAACACCCATTTACTGCATCCATGGTGACTCAACTTTTCATGGACCAGGTCTTCAAGCTTCATGGCATGCCACACTCTATTGTTTTTTATCGTGACCCCACTTTCACAAGCAATTTTTGGCAAGAACTGTTTAAGCTACAGGGCACAGCACAACTTATCATCCCCAGACTGATGGTCAAAGGAAAGTTGTCAACAAGTGTTTGGAAACATATCTGAGGTGTTTTTCCTTTGAAAAACAACATCAGTGGGCTCAATGGTTACCCCTAGCCAAACGGTGGTACAACACTTCCTACCATACAACTACTTGCATGACTCCTTTTGAAGCGATATATGGACAGAATCCACCTTCAATTCTCTCATACTTACCGGGTACCTCGAAGGTCCAGGCAGTTGACCAAACACTTACAGTTCGAGAGGATATTCTTCGTACCCTTAAAGAGAACTTGGTCATGGCGCAGAATTGCATGAAGCAACAAGCAGATCAAGGTCGCTCAGAATGTCAATTTGCAGAAGGGGATCAGGTGTTTCTGCGACTGCAACCATACAAGCAAACTTCCCTCAAGGCCGAGCATTTTCAGAAGCTAGTGCCCAAATTTTGTGGTCCTTATACATTTCTCAAGTGGGTGGGACAAGTCGCATATCAATTAGCTCTGCCTAGTCAGTCAAAGCTACATCCTGTTTTTCATGTTTCATGCTTAAAGAAGGTGATTGGAACTAGGTGCCAAATTCAAACCAACCTTCCAGAGTTAGCTGAAGAAGGATCCATTTGGCTACATCCAGAAGAAGTTTTGGACTAGCATGAGCGTTGCCTACGTCAGAGAACCATCAAGGAAGTGCTAGTCCAGTGGAAAGATATGACTGCAGCAGATGCCACTTGGGAACCAGCTACCATTCTGTAGCAGTTTCCTAATCTCAAGCCTTGAGGACAAGGTTGTTTTTAAGGGGGCGGACATGTTAGGGTCCTAACCCACTCATAGGTAGATCAATATATTTGGATGTAATAAAGGTCAATATTAATAAGGCCTTTCAATAAAATAGAATAAGGTGGATGTAAGAAGACCTAATAGAAGCTTCCGCTTCTAGAAGGATCTTTCTCTAGATGCTTCTCTTGATAGACATATTTAGTATAAATAAGGGTCGAGGGTATGAAAACCCTAGCTTGGAGATTATTGTAACAGAGCGCTACTCGACTGGAGGTTGCCCCCTCAAAGAGGCCTGTGAACATTGCTTTCTGAATCAAAGAGCTATTTCTGTTGTTGTTCTTATATCATTTCTATGTTATTGTGGATATTATGTTGGTTATGTTACTGTTATTCTACCATTTCTAGCATTCTATTTATGTTCTGCATATCATTTATATCTGGTATCTTTCACCTTGCGTTGGGTGGAGCTTAGTCCTAGCTCAGGGGTGACCGACTACTGAGCGTGATGAGAAGTGTGGTCTAAGGATGGGAGGTTTGTGGAAGGTCTACACATGGTTGGTGGACTTATGCTAGTTTAAAAGATAAGTGTTAATTTTGTACTTAATTTATATGTGATACATGTCTATGTCTTGAAATTTTATCATGTATTTCGTTGCTTATATGAATTACTGTCTATTACATTGAATTTATATTGTAACAGTAATCTCTGTGTTATGTGTTTTTACATGATAACACAACATGTTGTATCATCTCAAAACCAAAAATCCTCCTTTATCCCTCGCCCTAAACCCGTCACTCCCACTACTCCCTCCGCCCCATTAAAGATCCAAAAATTGACCAGGGCTGAAATGGATGAACGCCAACTCAAAGGCCTTTGTTATAATTGTGATGACAAATATTTCCCGGGCCACAAGTGTAAGGAACAAAATATTTTTATGGCCATCTCTGAGGATATTTCGGAAGAGGATGTTGAAACTCCCCTTGTGTCTGAGTCACTTGAAATCACTGACATAACCCCTCCCTCAGACCCTCCTGAAGTAGAACCCGTCAGTTCCCTCAATGCTCTCACTGGATTTTCCGCTCCCCAAACCCTCAAGTTAATCGGTTACATCAAGCATCAAAAGGTCATCATTCTGGTTGATAGTGTAAGCACCCATAATTTTATTCATCACCGCATTGCCCAAGAAACTCATTCCTACATCCATGCTGTCAACAATTTCCAAATCATGATTTCCAATGGTGGTTCCATGAAATGTGGAGGGTGCTGTGAAAATGTGTGTCTTCAAATCGGTGACTACCACCTAAAATCCCATATGTTTTCTATCGACATGGGTGGTTGTGACATTGTGTTGGGTTCAGACTGGCTAAGAACTTTGTCTCCCATTCTCATGGATTTTAAGGCATTAACCATACAATTCCACCAGGAAGGCCACCAATATAAATTCCAAGGCATCATTGTTGGTTCACCTGAGGTCATTAGTTCCCATCGCATGGAAAAGCTGCTCAAAAAAGCTCATTCTGGTGTCATTGCCCAACTCCATGCCATACAAGCAACAGAGACACCCCTGGTGCCGCATGACCTCCAAGCTCTCATTTCTAAACATCAAATGGTATTTTCCACTCCCCAAGGACTCCCTCATTCCCATGGTGTTCATGATCATTCCATTCCCCTTGTACCCAGAAGCCTTCCTCCCAATATCTGTCCATATCGCCACCCCTTTTTACAAAAAAATGAAATTGGGAAAATGGTGCAGGAACTCCTTAATGCAGGCGTTATCTACCCTAGTACGAGCCCTTACTCTTCTCCTATAGACATGGTCTTGAAGAAAGAAGGTTCTTGGAGAATGTGTCCTGACTTTCATGCCCTCAACAAACTAACCATTAAAGACAAAATTCCCATTCCTGTCATTGATGACCTCTTGGATGAATTGAGTGGCACCCAATTCTTTACTAAACTTGATCTTCTCTCGGGCTATCACCAGATACGTATGAAAGAGGCAGACATTCCCAATACGACCTTTCGCACTCATGAGGGCCACTATGAGTTTTTGGTCATGCCCTTTGGCTTGTGTAATGCCCCCTCCACCTTCCAAAGCCTCATGAATCATGTCTTCCGTCCCTTTCTTCGTCATTTTGTCTTAATTTTCTTTGATGATATCCTCATCTATAGAAAAACCTGGACAGACCATCTTATTCACGTGGATCAAGTTCTCCATCTCCTCTCTCAGCACCAAATTTTCCTAAAACAGTCTAAATGTGCTTTTGGTGCCTTAGAAGTAGAATACTTGGGTCATCTGGTTGGCAAGGATGGCGTCAGGGTGGATCCGAAAAAGATTGAAGCTATGCAATACTAGTCGCACCCAAAGACTCTCAAAATATTGCATGGATTTCTGGGCTTAACAAAGTATTATTGCAAGTTTGTTAAGAACTACAGAAATATTGCAACACCTCTCATTGCTCTCCTAAAAAATAACTCCTTCACTTGGACTCCAGTAGTTGCTCAAGCTTTTCAAACCTTGAAGACGGTCATGTGCATGACTCTGGTTCTGGCCCTTCCTGGTTTCAAAAATACCTTTGTGTTGGAATGTGATGTCTCGGTGTTATAGGATAAGTCCGTGAGTGCGGACACAAACCAACCTCCCTATATCCACCTGGTATCTAGAACAAAACAGGACAGAATAATACACTTTCCCTAGATCTAGCCTATTGAATGAACTAAGAGATAAGGGTTACGGACATACCTTATGATCACTTTCCTTATGTCTCTGTTGTTCCAAGATTTGCTCCAATGCTCTCGTCCCGTCCATATCACAACAAAATGAACCAATCGAAGTAAAGGCAGATTAAGATATTCAATGACTAGTCTATGCATATGATCAAGGAATTATGTAATAAAGTGACATCATCTTTATGGGAAAGGGATATATTATTGTATTGAATTAATTGAAAGTGAAACTTACAACCTGAGCCTTGATGTTGTAGGTCTCCTTTCGATGGCTTCTAGCTCTGACACACACACTTTCTCATGCATGAAGAAAACCAACCACATGTGATGACCTTGATGTTGTCTCTTGTTGCTGTAGCATCAGTCCTCCATACAATCTTGCACTAGTTCTCTAATCAATATCTTGCTAATTTTCTGCTAACTGAACTTAACCCTTTCCATGAGCAATCTTCTCAATATATAGGAAGAGATAGATTATTTACTTGGATAGGGAATGATCCCAAGATATCTGGAATGCCAGCACCTGAATAACCATTCGGAAGCCAACTCATCCTTCTAGAAGATTCCCTTCTAGAAGGTTCAAGATATTTATCTTTTTCCTCTTTAAGAGCATGTTCGCACCCTAACAATGAGCACAGTGCGAGAAGTTCGCACCCCAGCTTAAGGTAGCCTGCAGGAATCAGTCATTCTCGCAGGAGAATATATAAGTAGCCTGCGAACATGTTTCAAAGTGTGAATTTTGGAAGAAGACAACTGTAACTTTTCTCAGGAAAGTATTCTTGGTAAAGAGCTTGATTTTCCATCATCATGACATCATCATGACACCATCACAATGACCAAATTTGTGGATAACAGAATGCCCCCCAAAGTCTGAGAGCGGAACCAGTGACAGTCGATAGACTTTGTAAGCTGCATGTGTGTGTCAAGAACCAAAAGCACATCTAATCAGAGACCTGCAAACACCCAAGCATCAGAAAAATATCATGTATATCAATTCCAAGGTAGGCATTCCCATACTCAGATCATAGATTGATGACATTGTAAACCAAGGTCATGGCCACCAATCATACACTGTGGATTCATGCCGTCACTATATAGCACAGCCACCTGAATACACTGTGGATCTGTGCGACAAATTTTTAGTCAAGACGACATAGCCACGAATCATACACAGTGGATCTATGTGTCGCAAATCATGCATACTCCATCGCAACCTGGATCTCAAAGATAATATCCAGGGTGTTCAATCTCGTCGCCCAAAGTACGAATATGACTATGTGATTACATGTGTCGAAGTCGAACATGGTAGAAACCACTTGATTACCTGTCATTAATTTATACCGTTAACAAGTGCGAGGGAAATCACCATTAATGTCAATGACTCCCAAGGTACTATAGTACAATCCATCGACTGTGAATAAATGAGTTGATGTCGAACATTCGAAGGAATCTCTCGATCAGGGGTCAATGATGTAAACCCACCGTCTAAAGCGAGAAACTTGCCATTGAGGCATGCAAGCTCCAAGGTACTGAATAATTTCTAAGTCTTGATTCCGGATAATGTGCTGAAGTCGACAGAACAAGACTCATCACAGGAGGGCCTTGATGTATCCCACATCAGTGACACGAAACGAATAACAAATTTTGTAAGTGAGACAGAGCATGTGACAATTGGACTTTGGACACAGGGAAGGCCGACACGGAATGAAAGTATAACTGTAGATGGCCGACTCAATAGAGGTTTGGAATTCTCTTGAACATATGAACGACACGACCAATGATTTGGCAGCATTGACTCAAAGACGACACATGGAAATACCTTGTTATTGAATCGAATGAGAGACAAATGGATTTCCCAAACCGACTTCAAATGATGAATAGGGGGTGTCATGTTCAAGAGAGACACTTACTGCCAATTAACACAAAGATGAAACATATCCCTTTCCCAAATTTTCCCCCACCATTTCTGGCAAGTACCTCTTTATTTTTACGCAAGCTTGAAGAGGATCACATATGCTTGTTGATATAAGCTCATCCTTTGGACGAGTCCATTGAAGTATTTTTAACGAACCCTAAGAAGGAGTGGTTTGGTCCCATCACGGGTCAGTCAATGTTTGTTTAACGAGTCCAGAGATAGAAAACTCGAAGGTTTTTTAGGATTATAGAGTTTGGAAAAACACTCAAAAGAGAACTCTCTCAGTTCCTTTTTCGTACAATAGTCCAATGAGACCGAAAAAGGGTTAAACTATCGCTCGAAGGACGCGTAATTTCAAATACTTTAATGAGTGTGAAAAGAGCAAGATCACTCGGCAATCTTTTCATATTTAGGGAGTCGTGAAGAGAGCTTAAAGTTAACTCCAGGGGGGTTCCTTTTTCGTGTAACCACATTGAGCCTGGAAAAGAGATAAAACAATGCTCGATCACGTTCTAGGTTTTTCGCAAGTGCAAGAACGGATAAAAGGCACTTCAAGTTTTATATCAAAACCATAGGAAACAAACAAAAACACGCCGTACTTCAAAAAAAAATTGTCCATAATCATCTGCATTGGGTACCTGCAAGTCATTTTACTCACTTTCGCATTAGAAATTAGGGTAAAACAGTGAATAAATATAAAAACCCACTTTATTATGGTAAAAAGTAAATAAAACAAATTTACTATTCATTTTTATCATATTGTTTTACCCATTTACCATGTTAGTGAAAAAAACCTCCATTTTACCTCCGATCTTCATCGTCGATTTTCGGGAGCTTCAGGGCATCATTCCACGAACCGTCTGGATCAGATTGGTAAGTTCTCCAATCTCTAGCTTTTCATGGTTTAGTTTCATGATTTTAGTGGCTAAATTTCAAGTTATAAGTGAGTTTTTGAAACCCTATGCGTGAATGAGGATTCTCGTAGGCTGCCCATACGGGGCCTGCGAGAAGTCTTCATTCCCGCAGGTGGGCTTGAGCTACAGTGCGAGAAGTTCGCACTGTGCGTTATAAGTCACCTGCGAACAGCGCAGAGCCCAAAATTTTTTATAATATTTAGCTCATAAAACCAATTTTTCTCATGTTTTAATTCATTAACTATCTTCACATGGTTGCCATGCAGGTTAATAACCATCACAATGGTGCTCGAATGGAGAGAAAGGGAACACGAGGATGATAATGCAACCACCGAAAATCACCCTCAAACCATTGCTGCTTTAAGAGATTATGGTCTCCTAAAGTATTTTCGCATACCGGACATGAGAGCCCAGGTTCGATTGTTGGACCATTTAGTCCGGATGTGGGATCTGGATCAGCAGGTTTTTAACGTCGGTGCTCACACACTGACAATCGACATTGAGGATATCTATTTCCTGACTGGGTTGTCAAGACGGGGTTCTTATGTCAGTTTGACTGGTAACCGCAAGGGTGGCATGAAAATGAGTGAGTATTGCCGAGAGTATTGCGTGCCCGAGGCAGAACGACAAAAAGGAAAAGTGGCCATTTGGGGAGTGATTGATATAACTCTCCGTACCATTCTCTTCACTATAGCTCGGATGGCAGGAAGTGTTGCCCTGCATATGGCTCTACAGAGCTATTTTCAGTATGCCCTCGAGTGTGTCGAGCCCTGGGTCTTCAACTGGGCTGACGCAGTGTTACGTAACCTCAAGAAACAACTGACCAAATGCAGGCGTGGAAATCTAAAGCAGTTTGGTTATGGATCATTGCTAGTGTCCTTCTTCTGTGAAAGGGTCCCAGTGTATAGGCTTCAGGCTGATTGGCACTTTCCGGGTCCCAGGGATCCACGGATGTTACGATGGTGCCAACTTATGGCTAGACATGTGACAGGACCTATCGTCAGGTATGACAATCGCTTCTTCGACTGGCTCCAAGGCCAGGTTTTGATGATAGAGGATTATGCGTATGTTGGCTTGGACTTTTGTGGTGATCCTGACCTTGCCCTTCCTGAAGACGCACAGTGGGGAGATATTGGTAAGAAGTACACCAACTTTTTAACTTTTTAGATGTTTTTGTATTTTCATCATATTAAATGTTTTTGGTTTTTATAGAATCATCCAAAGACTAACACCAAAATTTTATTGATAACACAGATGTTGGGGCATATAGACCAGCTAGTAGTTCTCCCGTCCAGCGTCGAGGAGAGGCAGTTGTTGCAGTCCTCTAGTATGTCGAGGACTATCTGACAGTGGAGCAAAACTTAGAGGGCTTGATGGTCGATGTTCCAGATATGCCTCTGGAGGAGATCCCATGACGCGATTAGCGTCATACCGTAGGAGTTTCTGCCTCTATGGGTCGTTTTCTCTGCAGAGTAGCCAGGACCTTAGCATGCTATCGTGAACATCATTAGTGATGTCACTTTGTAGAAGCCAGGAGCTTCATTTTTTGATATTTTGGTCTTCGGACACATTTTGTAAAAACAAACTTTGATCGTTATATATATATACATGGGTTTTACCGGATTACTTTACAATTGTGTACATTTTAATGTGTTTGATTTTATAAATGATTTAAATGCCTGTCCAATACATAATTAGCTAAAGCGTATGTCAATGTATTAAGACTTCTCGGAATGTGTTGATATTCTATGTAATCAAAATGTCTTTCCAAGAGGCGAATCCGCAAATATATCCTTAATAGAGTAGGACTTGGAATAGAATATACATTACTGAGTTGTAGTACTACCAACTGCGAGTCAAGTCGGACAACTAAATGATGAA
>ML784825.1:827902-839974 GCA_009831015.1 Picea engelmannii
TGGTTATGTTACTGTTATTTTGCCATTTCTAGCATTCTATTTCTGTTCTGCATATTATTTATATTTGGCATCTTGCACCTTGCCTTGGGTGGAGCTTAGTTCTAGCTCAGGGGTGACCGACTGTTGAGCGTGATGAGAAGCATGGTCTAAGGATGGGAGGTTTGTGGAAGGTCTACACATGGTTGGTGGACTTATGCTAGTTTAAAAGATAAGTGTTAATTTTTTACTTAATTTATATGTGATACATGTCTATGTCTTGAAATGTTATCATGTATTTCGTTGCTTATATGAATTACTGTCTATTACATTGAATCTATATTGTAACGGTAATCTCTGTGTTATGTGTTTTTACAATGCATGTTATATGTGTATATATTGAATGTTCCGTAGTGGTAGCGTTGCTCAGTCGGGTGATGGCTAGGGATGTTACAATTTGGTATCAGAGCCCAAGGTTTCAACACTTAGCCTAGATGGGTCATGTTAGTGGAAATTGAAGCAAGAGTTTCAGAAAAGAATTTTTGTTGAGATGGACAAAATTCGAGTTCAAAGCCAAGGTTGCAATATCAAACTTGGATGGGTTGGTTAAGTGGTCATTGGACCCGAGGTTTCAGGTGGAAATTTTTTCTGAAGGGACTAATTTTGGACCTCGAGACCTTCATGAGTGCCAAGAAGTTACCTTGGTCGTGTTACGAAGCTCAGGAGGAGTAGAGGTATCGTAAAACCATGATAGAAGTGGTATTGGGTCACAGAGTAATGGGAGCCGTAGGATATGTTCGAAAGGAGATACCTTTATGACTGTTAGATCTAGAGAAGGTGACGAAAGGATATCTGAGAAACCTTTCAGGAGTTCAGCTGTTGGGAGAAATGGGATGTGCTGACGCACCAACTCCCACAGCCTGAAATCGCGAAATCCCGAAGAGCCAAAGTAGTGAGTCGGGTCAATGTCACTTGGATGGATGCGGACATGTGGGAGATGTGCCATGTACCATTGGGCCCTGAAGGAAAGTAGATGCAGTGGGGTCGGATGGTGTGACGTAAGGAAGCGTGGACCTTCTTAAGTGCACCACATGTCACCGCCTTAGTACTATGTGGGCCCGATAGGTAAAGTAGATCGAAATTTCGGATGTCGGGAGTTGGAGAGGGAAGAGAGTGTGCGAGCCTACAAGTCTGAAACCCCGAAATCCTGAAGTCCTGAAAACTTCGAAGACAAAAAGACCACAATGGATTTTGGCCATTGGGTGATGGGTAAATGTGGACCGTTGATCCACCTGACTTCATGAGTTCAATATTCAGAACTCCGGGAGATAGTTGTGTGTGCCTCAAAACTTTCCGAAGGCCAAAAAGTCAGGTAGCACCTTATGACCTAGTGTTGGGTCACGCCTTGGTCGCATGGGTTGGGAACTAAGAGGAAAAGGGATATGGCTTGAGTTTTTTATGGAGCCAAGCAGAGCTCGAAAAATTCATGGAAAACTAAATGTTTTCTTGAATCAATTTGTTTATGAGTTGTGTGGAATTTGTTAAGGAATGACGACCTGAAAAATCCCTGTTGTCTCCACTGTGTTTGCAGAAGTTTAGAAAGTGATAGAACCAAATAGGGTTATCGTTGAGAGCAGAGAATATAAGAGGTGCGGATTTCCTCCAGTTCAGAGAACAAAACAAAAGAAATGGATGTCAACATGGGATTCGAAGGATTGAACTCCAATGGGCATGAAAAAGAGATGGATAAGGAAGGGCATATGATGAAAATCATTGAAATATTATAGAGGGATGCCCAAAATCGCCCAGTTGATAGCCGAAAGCTCATGAAAGCCAAGGATCAGTAGGGAGAATTCAACTTGAAGTTGCTAAGGAGTCTGGATAGGATCGAAAAGAAATTAGAAAAGGAGGGTGACTCAAACAGAACATGGAGTCATCGAACTTCTGAGGGGAGAAGATCAAGGAGTGCTGGTAGACACCATCATCACTCCCAAAGTCGCTCCAAGAGAAGGGCACAGAGTAGTTCAAGCCCATCCCCTACCATAAATCACAGGAGATCTAGAGTGGATGAATTGAAAGGAGAGATGAATAAGATTAAGCCTCCCACGTTTGATGGAGAACACCAGAAGGAGGAAGATGTCGAGACATGGCTGCTAGGCATGAGGAAGTACTTCCAATTGCAAAATTATTCCTCTCATGCAGAAGGAAGAATTGTGATGTACCAACTAAATGGAAAAGCATCCATGTGGTGGGATCAGCTGGTGCAAGTGCAACACATTAGAGAGAAAGATATCACTTGGAAGGAATTCAATAGGTATTTAGAGAAGAAATATTTGACTAAAAGATATTATGACAGAAATATGAAAGAGTTATCTGAACTCAAACTGGGCAACATGACCATTGATGAATATGAGCGAAGATTTTTGGAACTACTGAAGTATGTTTCGTTCATCAAGGAGGAGACTGTCAAGATTCATAGGTATCTAATTGGATTACCACCTTCCATTGGTGACAAGATTCATTATGATGATCCTAAGAATATGGAAGAAACAATAAGAAGAGAAAAATGATAATATGAGAAGCAAAAATAAAAGCCTACTCTTCGGAAGGCTTGGGATGACAAGAAGAAATTCCAGAAAGAGCAGAGGCAGAAGTGAAACAAACCTCCCTTTTTCAGAAATAGTCCTCAAGGACAGCCATCATTTAGAGAGCCAAGAATGGCCGAAGTGGGGGGATAAAGGCCAAGACAAATGCCCATTCAGTGTTGGGGTTGTAAAGAGAACCACAAGTATAGAGATTGTCCCCATAAAAATGGCAAAGCGAGAGATGTCCATAATGTTCAACAAGATGAAATAGTGGAGGACATAGGTAGTAAAATGCCAAGGATCTATGCGGCCCTGGACAACAAGAAAGTTGAATTTCAATCACACATGATTGAAGTAGAAGGTATGATTAGCAACCATGCCTTTACTATTTTAATTGATTCAGGGGCTAGCCATAGTTATATAGATCCTAGAGTGGTGGAAATTTTGCATTTATCATGAAGAAAACATGAAAAGTATTGGTTAGTGCAGTTGGCTACAGGAACCAAGAGGAAAGTCACTGAGTTGGTTAAGTCATGTCTTGTGGACATGAAGGGATTGAGCACGAACACTGAATTGAATATTCTACCTTTAGGCTCTTATGAATATTTAATTGGGATGGACTAGTTGGACCAACATTATGCCCTCCTGGATTGTCGTAAAAAGGCATTTACTTTCTTGGATGAGGAGGGGAATTGGAAAACAGTCCAAGGAATTCCCAGAGCTGTTGTTGTCAGATGAATTTCATCATTACAGCTAAAGAAATGCTACATGAAAGCTTGCCAGTTGTTTGCAACCCATATGAAGGAAGCATATAAGGATGAGGTCTCAAAGATTGGAGACCATGCAGTACTAAAAGAGTATGAAGATGTATTTCAGGAGGTACCTGGACTACCTCCGAAGAGATATATTGACTTCTCTGTAAACTTAATGCCTGGAGAAACTCCAATGTCAAAATATCCTTATAGAATGAGCACACCAGAACTGAAAGAACTTCAGTTGCAGCGTGAAGAGCTTCTTAGGAAGGGGTACATTCATCCAAACGTGTCGCCTTGGGGTGCCTCAGTCCTGTTCATGAAGAATAAGGATATAATGTTGAGGCTATGTATTGATTTCAGATAGTTAAATAGAGTAACTGTTAAGATCAAGTACCCTTTGCCGAGGATTGATGACCTCTTCTATCAGTTGAAGGATGTGAAGATATTTTCGAAGATAGATCTCATATCAAGATATCACCAGGTATGACTAAAGGATGAAGACATCAGCAAGACCACCTTTAGAACAAGGTATGCTAATTACAAGTTCACAGTGGTGCCATTTGGATTGTCAAACGCACCTGGTGATTTTATGTGGTTGATGAATGGTGTATTCAGAGTCTATCTAGACAAGTTTGTCATAGTCTTCCTGGATAACATTCTGGTGTATTCCAAGTTAGAGGAAGAGCATGAACAACACCTGAGGATGGTGCTGCAAGTGCTAAGAGAGCACCAGTTGTATGCCAAGTTGAGAAAATGCTCATTTTATCAGGAACATATCCATTACTTGGGGCATATTATTTCAAAAGAAGGGATCGTCGTGGATCCTGAGAAGGTTGAGGCCATCAGAGAATGGAAAATGCCAAGGAATGTGGTGGAAGTTATATCCTTTATGGGTCTAGCGGGATATTACAAAAGGTTTATCACAGGGTTCTCAAAGATAGCCTACCCCATCACTTCCTTACAAAGGAAGGAGAAAAAGTTTTAGTGGACTGAAGAGTGTGAGAAAAGATTCCAGCGATTGAAGCAGCTGTTAACCAACGCTCCAATCCTAAGGATTGCAGATCCAAATGTTGATTTCGTGGTGTGCACAGATGCATGTAAAGAAGGGCTGGGAGGAATCCTTAGCCATAATGGATTCGTAATCTGTTATGATTCCAGGAAGCTGAAAGAGCACGAAAATAATTATTCCGCTCATGATTTGGAGTTGGCAGCAATAGTTCACACGCTAAAAAAATGGAGGCATTACCTCATGGGGAGGAGATTTGAATTGAGAACAGACCACAACAGTCTGAAATACTTGTTTGACCATCCCACCCTAAACGCTAGGCAGAGTAGGTGGTTGGAGTTTCTGTGCGAATACGACTTTGATATCAAGCATATCAAAGGGAAGGAAAACAAGGTTGTTGATGCACTCAGCAGAAAGGTGCACAACTTACATGCTACAACCATTAGCATGTACCAAATTGATATAAAGGGTAGAATTTTGGAGGTTGCAAATGCATATTTGATGTACAGGCAGTTGGTAGCAAAGCTACAACAAGGTAATAGGCCACAAAAAGTGGAGATTTATAAACTAGGGGCTAATGGAATAATTTTGTACAAGAACAAAAATTTTGTACTTAAGGTCCAGGACTTGAAATGTATGATTTTGCATGAAATGCATAATGTACCTTATGCAGGGCACCCTGGATATCAAAAAACTATGGCAACAATCAAGAGACATTATTTCTAGTTAGGTATGAAGAAAGAGATTGCAGAATACATCGCCAGATGTATGGAATGCCAAAAGGTTAAAGTTGAGCACAGACACCCAGCAGGGTTGCTTCAACCTTTACCCATTCCTGAGTGGAAGTGGGAAGTGGTGACAATGGATTTCATCACGGAATTGCCCAAAACAGGAAAGTAGCATGATTCAATTATGGTGGTGGTGGACAAGCTTACAAAATATGCCCATTTCATTATGTTAAAGACCAATCATAAGGCAACAAATGTTGTTGATATTTTTATGAAGGATGTGGCACAATTGCACGAAATTCCCAAGACAATTGTGTCTGACAGAGACCCAAAATTTACCTCAAATTTCTGGAAGGGGTTGTTCAAGGGATTCAGAATGAATCTGAATTTCAGTACAACCTGCCATCCTGAGTCGGATGGGTAGACAGAGCGGGTGAATCGAGTGATAGAAAACATACTGAGAATGTATGTGATGGACAAATCATCGAAATGGGAAGACTACCTACACTTGGTAGAATTCGCCTACAACAATGGGCATCAAGCTTTGTTGAATATGAGTCCATTTGAAGTGCTTTATGGTAGAAAGTGAAATACTCTAGTAAGTTGGGATAATCCAGCTGACAGAGAAGTAGTTGGGGCAGAGTTGCTCAAGGAAATGGAAGAACAAATGTTAAAAATTAAGCAGAATTTGAAAGCTACCCAAGATAGGCAGAAGAGTTATGTTGATAAGAACAAAACTCATAGAGAGTTCAAAGTGGGTGACCATGTTTTCCTAAAATTAAAAGCTAACAGAAGTTCCTTGAAGCTGGGAAATTGCGCCAAGTTGGAAGCTAGATTTTGTAGGCCATTTGAAAACCTAGAAAGGATTGGTCCAATTGCATATATGCTTGCATTACCTGCATTCATGACTGTACATAAATGTTTCGTGTTTCATTGCTTAAGATATATATACCTGATGTTAATCATGTTATCGATTGGAAAGTGATTCAGGTGTAGCAAGAAGGTGTTCTGCAAGTGCATCCTGTGCGCATATTGGATAGGAAAAGAAAATGGCTCCATAATAGAGATATATTGCTTGTAAAGGTCCAGTGGACCTGATATGGTCTTGAGGACATGACATGGGAGCATGAGGTGCGGGCATATTTTTGAAGATTTTGGAAATATTGTTGATACTGTGTGAAAGTTGCACTAAGGACAATGCAAAAATAAGGGGAGGGGATTGTAATATCACTAAGGACGAGCCCTATTGTAATCATGTTTATGAATTGCAAATCATGTTTTGTAGGCTGGTGAGCCAAGTATTGATAAGCTAGTAAGGATTATGATTTTATTAGGCCAGAGAGACTAAGTGTTAAGGCCAGGAGTCTATTTTTGTATATGTAATTATATAGAACATTAATAAAAATATGAACATCCCTGCGTGCAGACCGACCACGATGAATAAGTGATGGGGGACTAAGATTCCACAGAGTGGGTAAGGGATTGGGGGCTGTAAGGTTGGAAAGAGAGGCTAAGTGTTGAGCCTAGGGGCTAAGCCTAAGGGCTTAATTCCTTGGGAACAATATTTTGATATTATTCCAAAAGTCATGTGAAATATATGTTGTGTCCTAAGTTCCTGGAGAGGAACACATGTTGATGGAGCGCATGCAGCTTCATGGGCGACATGTGTCGACCCAGGCACATGCAGTTAAAAATGGTAGAAGTCATCCATGGAGGGGGTTCGCTCCTCATTCTTTCATACTTTGTGTCTGATTGCGTATGCCCTCACGTAGCTTTGAAAACCAGAAAATTGAGATGTCTTCCTGAAAACTGAAACATCCTTTGTCTGACCTCATTTTTGGTCCGCGTTTATCCTTGGAATACCTATACACCATTGAGAGAACTGGTCAGAAGGGGAAAATCAACCTGTGAGTTCGTGAACCTAGTCTATCTGTCATTGCAAAGCCAAATATGTACCCAAACTGTCTATAGGTTGTTGCTTTTTGTTTTCCTAAGTGGGATTGTGTTGTGGTTATCCTCACCGTGCAGGAATTGAGTCGAAAGGGGCTGAAGAATTGGGTTGCCAGGCCCGTGGTTGAAGAGGTAGGTTGTTAGGTCTATGAGCAACTCTTTCCAGTTGAGAGAGTTTGCTGGGAAGTGGTTCTTCCTAGAGAGAGTCCAGCCCCAGCTACGGAGCTCTAAGAGTTCCTGATCCGGCATGTTGTCGAGACCCAGAGAGGGAAGTGAAGCACCGATGGACTGCGCTTGTGATGGTGTATACTCCCAGGTGGAGTAGACATGTGGGGAATGAGAGCCCGTGAGTAGTGGGTGTAATAAGGCTCCTAGAGAGAATCCTTCTGGTTTCTCTATGTAGTTTTCCCTGTAACCTCAACCTAGTCTAGGATTCCCTTGCCTTGAGTGGAGCTTAGTACCAGTTCGGGGGTGATCCACTACTGAGCGTGATGAGCGGCATGGTCTAATGCTGGGAGGTTCGTGGAAGTTCTACATGTGGTTGGTGGAGTTACGCTAGTTTAAAAGATAAGTGTTAATTTTTTACTTAATTTATATGTGATACATGTCTATGTCTTGAAATTTTATCATGTATTCCGTTTCTTATATGAATTACTATCTATTACATTGAATTTGTATCGTAACAGTAATCTCTGTGTTATGTGTTTTTACAATGAATGTTATGTGTGTATATATTGAATGTTCCGTAGTGGTAGCGCTGCTCGACTGGGTGATGGCTGGGGACATTACAACAAGTCATATGGTACAAGGTTATGTTGTTTATATCTAGCAAGCTTCCCTAATCCCTTCATTCTCTGAGTAGCATCCCTTGACCTATAAACTCCTTTTCCAGTGTTCCTTCCTCTCATATATAGCCATAAGGTGTGTTCATATCCTTATCTGTCTATTTGAGGAAGAGCCTCATCACTGAATTGATGCTCAAAGAACTCATGGAGGAACCCAAGTAGTTGGCTCTGAAGTAGTGTCAGAAGCTGAACCAGGTTGTAACCAAATTTCACATATTGTTAACAATAGAATTAGAGTTCTCTTTCCCTCCTATCTTGTGTTTATTGCAATGTTATATTTCATTGTTATTCATATATGCTTTTATTTATACACATGATATATGCTACTTGAACCTATAACTACCTTGTTTCAACACTATCTTGGTTTCCTATTGCAGGTTGGTTCCATAAGAGACTAGGAGCACTTCAAAAAGCAAGAGCATGATCGAAATCAAACAAAGGGTTTAAGGTGCATATATTATCCTTTCTCTTTCCCTTATCGCTCCTACTAAAAAGTACTGATTTCTTGTTGCATGCATGTTTGTGAGGGTATATTTAAGTCTTCTTAATTCAATCTTGCTCTGTTGTGACTTGACCCAAAGTCACAGGGGAAAACTCCCTTAATCAAAAATATTATTTTTGATCTGTAAATTGTCGTGGATATTCCATTGGAATAGTTCGTGACAACATATATGATAAATAAAATTGAAATCTAAACTATGAAGGTTAAATTCCTTTAGATTCTATAATCTTTGGTTATTGATTTTTTCCTATCTCCACCTACGTCTCCTGCACGAAATCTAGAAAGTTCTCAACATGTCCCCTTCCTTCTGTCGAAAGGAAACTCGGGTCAACCTCGAGGGTTATGGAATGGTACGTTAGGAAACTTTGGCTAGCATCTTCCCTCTTTCTTAGACATGTCCTCCATCCATCCAGTCATTGGGGTGGTTGGTTGCTCAACCACTAGTCCTTTTCTCATTAATTGTTTTTTCCTTGGGATCGAGTTAAGGCTTATTATTCCAATTCAAATATTTCAGAAAGGAGGATTGGGTCATCTTATCATGATGAAACCCTCTCTATGTTCCCTCACTCTTTCCTCTAGTGGTATGATGGCCAATACTTGTAAGGCGTCACCCATCAGTCAGCTAGTTGGATTTCTTAACCAAACAATCATATAATTACAGTATTTGCATGTCATTTCATGGAAATCATTAAACATGATTACTTACATACTAGGGGAAACATGGTTGTTAGACTGTATAACTAAAGAAAAAGCACACTCCATGAGAGTGTAAATAGATCTCTCTCGATAATGATAGACCGATTATAGGATCGTCTATAAATAGGTTTCGGTCATGGACCAAACCAATAATCTTGGGTGGAGTTGGTTGCACCTGTGCATAAAACACGGATCCAATATCCTAGGTAGATATAGTCAACCAACAATTCATTCAGTCATCGACCCAAAGGATTGGTTGACCCACTCAACCAATAAGGTGAGGTTTACGATGGAACCACAATTTCCAACAAAGGCAACAAGAATCATACTTAGATCTCAAAACCTTATAATGGTGCCCATATTCCAACTAAGAGGGAGATGATAATATAATATTTTAAGTGTGGTGTTTCAATGCACATTCTTGGAGTTGGATACCTGGAAGCTTACTTTACATCATAAGGATCTATTTTACTCAGTTGACCTTGGTCTAAGTCTTCAGATTGATAGTTAATTCTCCAAAAAACCTGATGGTGCCAATATGTCCACTAAGTGGAAAAGGATACATTTGAGAGGTCATGTGTGTGGGTTCATGGTGTTGTTCTTGGTCTTGATGCATGTAATATTACTATAAGGCCTAAAGCCTAGGTTTCCTTCTGTCACCATGTTGAGGAGCCCTTGATCCATAACTTGTGCTTGAAAATTATAATGGTGTACATAACTTCGTTTGGAGGCCAAATATCTCGTTTAGAGGTCATGTGTTTTTATTGGACCTTAATTTATATAATATTCATGTATGACCTAAGACTCGGGTTCCCCCCCTAACCATATTTTGGACCCTGAGACCCATACCTAGGAGGCTAGATTTAAAAACTTCCTAATATTGTCAATAATCCCACTCGGAGGGTAATGATATTATTAAGATATCATGTGTGGTGGATCAAGATGCTTTTCTTGTACCTTGATTCTCATAATCTTCTTGTAAAAGTTTTAATATCCTAAGGTATAGATAAAAAATTTAATATCCCAAGGATTTTTGAGGGTTTTTAAACTTTTAAGAATCCTAAAATAAATATAAATTAAAGGTTATTTATTGATTTTTTACTTATAAAAATAGTACAAATATTATTAAATAATTTTCAAATTAATTAATAAACAATAATTAGATCCCATGTGAGAAAATCTATAAGATCTAATCTCTGATTGGGATCTCTAGGACATTAATCCCACTAGAGGAAAATACACTTGGAGAAAAAACCTTTCTGGTCTCAGTTATATTACCACCCGCTTAGATAATTTTCTTATCCATAGTGACCTTATCCTTCTCCCCTTCTCCATATCCCCCGATATTCTACCCTTTCCACTCTATGATCATAATCCCATTTCCCTTTCCCTTTCCTCCCCTCAGAACTTCGACCCCATCCCCTTATAACTTTAGCCCCAAAGTCACTTTATTACAACTCTATAAAACGCCTATTACAAATTCAAGTGCCTAGTAGTGCAAATGCAAGGTCACTTCCACATACAAGAAAAAACATGCAGAGTACCACATGAGTTATAAAAGATAACATTCCCATCCATTTTTTCAAGGTATTGTAGGATACAATAAAATTTGATATGAAGAGGATGGTCAACTATATGCTCGAGAGAAAAATTGTAGGAGCAAATAATTCGACCTTCTTAGCCCTTATACCTAAAGAATCCAACTCTTCCAACTTTTCTAGGTTTAGGCCCACTTCTCTTTGCAAATCAACTTACAATATCCTTACCAAGATCATAGTGAATTGAATTTATCTTTTCCTTTCCAAATTGATTTCAGAGAACTAGGGGAGGTTTATGGAGAACAAACAAATCATAGACAACATTGTTCTTGTTCAAGAAGTTATTCACACAAGCAGGGCTTGCAAAGACAAAGGCATGGTGATAAAGATTTATATGGAAAACTCCTTTGATAGAGTTAAGGATTCCTTTATCTTCTTTATCCTCCACAAATTTGGTTTTCCAGATGCATTCATTGATTAGATTTGAGCCTGCACTGGATCCCCATGGATTTCCCCTATGATAAATGGAAGACCTACTTATTTATTTTGATCAAACAGAGGTTTACGACAGGGTTTCCTTCTCTCACCATCCATATTTATTTTAATGGAATAATCCTTTAGTCAGAAGATAAAGGATGAACACAAAATGGGCCATTTCCTGGAATTTATTTCATTCGGGGAGTCAAGGAAATTAATCATTCCCAATCACCACTCCGTCCTGTATATATCATTGGCAACTTAGACTTTCTGATCAGGAACTTGGCCTTTGGAAACAATACCAGGTGTCAATCATTCTATTTTATGATGGGGCTTTGGAGGGAAGTCCATGGGGGACAAGTGTTGGGGGGGGTCATTTATGAACACGAAGGAAATTAGATTACAAAATATGCTTGGGGATTGGAGCTCAATAAAAATAATCGAAAAGGAGTCATGGATATGTATATGTGAAAGAAACTAATAAAAGATAATAAATTACTAATTTTCACTGTAATAGGTGATTTTGAGTTGATTATAAAAGGTTTGTGTAAGCTCAGTAAAAAAACACAACTCAACCTATATCAGATTTATAACAGAATTAGAAATGAGGAGAAAACTTTCAAGTCTATGGAGTATTATCATGGCTATCACAGGAAAAATGGAAAACTTGTCAGCCTAGCCAAATCCGCTAGGCACATGGAGTAGGGGATTATTTGTATCAATGGGACTTCATCATTGATCCACCTACCTTAGCCAAATGATCCAAGAATACAAAAAAATCCCAAGTCTCATTAGTAAAGGTCGAATCATTGCATTAATTATGAAAAATTATGGATTAGGAGGGGATGTGACCCCATCCTCCATCTTCCTTAACACTCATTACATCCTTGTTACCCATGATTTTGGTCGTCATGATGATGTATTGATGATGGTGTACTCAGGCTCTTCATAAGAACTTTCTCCTGAGAAAAGTTACTTTCATCTCTTCCCAGAAAACTCATTTTTGAAGAAGGT
>ML784825.1:854494-869321 GCA_009831015.1 Picea engelmannii
ACAGATATTACCATGGTTCACCCCTCCCTGGGCTACATCCACAAATATTTGGCTCTTGGCTCTTTTATTATGGTAGTTCTTGATTTCCTTTCACCGCGCGCTTACAATTCTCCGCAAAATTGGGTAAGATCTATGTGAGGCGAACTAGATCGCACCAGGCTCCACAGCCTACGGTTTAATACTCAGATCTACCTTCCCTCGTATCTTCCTTGCTCAACAGCCTACAAAACTCAGTTCATACAACTCAGAACCATTTATGTATCGCCTATGCTCTAAAGTAACAACAATACTCGGAAAATCACTCACTAACAATCATAATCCCCATAAAAACTAGCATAAGATCAACCCTATATGATACTTTCGTATTTATATTTATACATTTCAGGATTTTCAGCCACTTACAGAATATTACCAAAACCCTAACCCTTCTTACGCTAGGTGTTTCTCCCATGCGCGTGTTGTTCTTCTTCCAACTGTCACTTTCCTTTGTGCACACTTTCTTGCATTCGCATGTGCTAATCTTTTGCCAGTTGTCACTTCAGTTTCCTGCACCCTTTCTTTCCCATGATCATCCTTCTTTCTACTTCGACCTAGTGCCAACAGGCCCCCAACACTGACATGTGACTCGTCCCAAGTCACCTAATTGTGTTTTGCTTCCTCGATCTCCCTGGTGATCATCTAGAACTTTTCCTGCAATTCTGCGGCTTTTGTTAGTGCCTGCACGGTTTTCTCCTTGATGATATCAATTGTTTGCGCTGCCACTTGTTCTCTCATCAGTCCTACACATTATAGCTGAGTTTGTGATGACTGTGTTCTGGCTTCTTCTTCCTTCTCAAGTATTGTTTCTATCCATTCCTGAAATGGTTCTATTTGAGCTCGACGCTCCTATTTCTATGTTAGTGCAGTGAGAAGTTCTGCCTATAATTTCTTTATCTCTTGTGTCCCCTTGACCCATTTTGGAATTGGGATGTTCTTCTGTTGTTTCTTGAATTCTTGGATCGTTGCATTGATCCATTCCTCCTCCTTGTCCCATTCTTGGACCTTTGGATCCTCTTCCATCTTTGTCCAGAGTTGCACTGCTTTATCCAACAAGACAGTTGTTGTGCTGACCTGTTTTTGTAGTTCTTGGAGTTGCACTGTTGCTTCCTGCTTCCTTTGCTCCTTTATTGCTAGTGGAGTTTTCGGTCTAATCTGTCCACGGAGAGTCTCAATCTCCTTCTTATACTAATCAATTTCCTGTGCAATCTCATTGATCTTCTCTGTCGTTGGGAGTTCATTTCCTTGCACAATAGTTGGAACTTTCCCAAAAATTTCTTCCACTTTGCATTCCAGCTCATTTCTACGAGCCTTCTCCTCCTAAGTTTCAGTTGTGGCCTATGTGCAAACTGTTTCTAGTGTTTCCCGATTCTTTGTTGCTTAATTTAGCTCGACCAAGTTTTTATGTGCTCGGGATTATATCTCGTGGTTGACACTAACCTACAATTGGTATAAGGCCGTTGCTGGCATCCGTGTTAAGACCAGTTGGATCTGATCCAAATCTTTCAGTGGTGTTTGTCCCACAATCTCATCCATTCGTAGTATGCTAGGATTTATGTAGACCATGGAATGTGGCTTCGGAAGAACTGAGTCGTGGTCACCTACCTCCATCCTGCCTGTGGTTCGTGCGCTCGATGGATCTATGCCTCTACTGCTACTCGTAATCTCGACTTCTCCGAATTTCTTCAGGAGTTGTCCCATTTCTGTCAGTTCCTTCTACAGTTTATCTCTATGGTGCACTGCATGATCGAAGTCCTCTGTGAGGTAGTCCTGGAACATTCTGGAAAGCATCTCACCATCATACTCTATGATTGTGTATTCTAGTGGTGGTTGTTGTGCCTTTGATTTCTTGTGCGCACCTGTTTCTTGTATCGCTGGTCTCTTAGTCCCCCCTGGTTCCTTTGTGATGGAGTTCATAGCAGTTTCCTGTGATCCCTCAGCTGGTTCTTGTTGGTCGTTGGTCGGCTGAGTGGTCTTTGTTCTCCCCTTCTTGGTCCCTGGCTACTCTGAGATGCCCTTTGCCGGAGTCAACTTGCTTTGGCCCATTCATGGTTTCTTGGGTATTGGGATTTTTGGAGGTTGTGCTTCTACCTGCGGGGCCCCTCCTTCTCCTATTTGTGTCAGTGCTTCCCTGGCTATAGTTGGAATCCTCCATTCATCGGGCCATTCATTGATGATCATGGTGATATCATCCTTGATGATGCATTAGTGCATCTGTAGCCGCTGTTTATGTGGGTCCTACCTTGACTGTATCCACATGGCTTGTCACCTAGCCCGGAAATTAGTGATGCCCCTGTATCGTGCGACAACCTCTGGTGTTATTCTCCATGCTTGGTTGATGGCTTCTTGTATCTCTCATAGGTAATATTTGAATATAATTCCATTCTCCTTCTTATTCTTGGCCAGTGGCATGGAGTTTAGGACATGATATCTGGCTCCTCCTGGTTGTGGTGTGGTACAGAAGGTGACGTGGTCTAGTTCTTTCCATCCCATGAAAGGTATGAGAGTAGTCAACCCTGAGTAATGAAATTTTGTACTTGCGTCTTATGCGTCTTTGTAGTCTACTTGGAACAAGTTTGACAGGTATGGCACCCAGCTCATGAAGGTGCCTTCTGCGCACTGCGCTGTAACAATGATGACTCCTGCCAGTTTTTCGTCTTTGCGACATTTTCTTAGTAGTTTGCAGGCTAAGATCTTCACGTCTAGTTGTGTAGCGACATCATTAATTCGCTTGATTATAATGCCTCTTGTTCCTCTGTCGATGCCATACTTCTTCTTCATCTCTTCTACCAATTCTTTTTCCTTGGACTTGTCATCCATAATCAACATAGGATACATACCCTAGATGGGTAGTCCTATTATTTGCACAATAAGTTCAATAGTTATGGGGACGGGTTTGTCTATCCATAAATCCCCTCCATGCGTAACTGCTAATAGTTGCTTGATGCATTCCATCGCATATTGGCCTCTGCCAAAGTGTGGTATCTTCAACAATCTTAAGATTATGTTTCTTTCCAGTCCAACTGCCCACTTGTGTGGCTTAGTGATAGTTCCTCTAAGAGGGTTCACGATTATTGTCTCCATAAAGACGTGTGGTGCAAACTCTGGATATTTTCTATCATCTGCTATGTCATTGTCAGAAAAATTGAGCTTCCCGACATGACCCAATAGCTACGAGTCCAAATGTATCCCCTCTGGTATTCGAGGTAGCACAATCTCTGCAGCTGGTTTCTTTCGAAGTGAGCTCGGTATCTAAATCTCGTCCTTCCACTGTGTTGGTTGGTTCGAAGTTCCAGCAGCTTCCGACTTCTCCTTCGCTATCCATTCTTCCCAAGCTTTGCCCATTTCGCCAGTCGGCTTGGCCGAACAAGAAAAATCTGGGATGGGTATTTGTGGAATGTCTGGTTGTACTTTCCTTTTCGAGTTTTGTGTGCTTCCATTTATTTCTATGGCTGCTTCGGGGTTTCCTAGTGGTCTGTCCTGATGGGTTGCTACTGCTTCATCCTAAGGCTCCTGCGTTGTTGCTGGCATGTCCTCTTTCATGGCTTCCTCTTGGGGCCGCAGGATCTCTTCCTGGATCGGTGTTGATTCAACTGTGATTTCCTCTGGTGACGAGAATTCGTCAATATCAATGATCTCTGGTGGTTGCTACTTGTTTCCTTCCTATGGTCCTCGTGACCTAGTCTGCACCCTGGTTGGTCTGGCTGTCTGGCTTGCTTCTGTTGGTGCCATAGTGGTGCCCTTTGAACATCAGTGTGGTTTGAATAGCTCGAATAAGCTCTGTGATCTCGCTCTATGCGTTTGGGCTGCTATTTCTCTTCCTCTGTTCTCCTCTTACGAATAGATTGATTGTTTATGTGCTCGTGTGTTGTATGGGTGTGCAATGATTCTTGTTGAGGACACTTCCTACCTTGTGTGATTAATTCCCCATAAGTGTAGGTTCAATGCATCCATGGCTATTTCGTACTTGCTATTATGCCTACTCTGTCATTTCCAGTTGGCGCGTTTCATGCGACATCCCATCCATCCTTGGCCTGCTTTATCTCTGCCTTATGCTATCATGTCAGTGTGTTTTTGCCGACTTTTCCTTTTCCTGATTATTTCCCTTTTTCGATATGGCTGTTATGTTTTCCCTCTCTAGCTTCGTGTTTCATATTCAGCTTGATCATCACGCTGCACGTTGTTGTTTTTTTATTATTTATTTATTTTTTTTTACTGCGCGGTGGATGGTCGACTGTCTTTGTATAGCTTCAGTCGGCTCCCATTGATCATTCCTCTGAGGTTTGCACCTGCTAGATCCCTTAACTATACAGCTCCTTCGTCTGTGACAAATTTTACATCGTATGGTCCTAACCAATGAATCCGCAGCTTTCCTGGGTGTAGCAACGCTTTATTGTTGTAGAGCAATACTAGATCTCCTTGTTTGAACATCTTCCTCTTTATGCAGCGGTCGTGCCAAGATTTGTCTCTTGCTTTCTGTACTTGTTGATGGAATCCTGCCAAGATTCAGTCTTCCTCCATCGACAACAACTGATTCATTTTGTCCTGGATTGCGCCTCGTTCGGTCATTTGTGTGATAGCTTCTATACGTAGGCTCGGTATTATAAATTCTAATGGGACTACTGCTTCTTGGCCATAGACTAGTTTGAATGGTGTGTGGCCTGTCAACTTTTTGCATGTGGTTCTATATGTCCATAATATTGCTCGTACCTTGAGGTCCCAATCATCCCTGTTGACATTACATATATTTTTCAAGGCATTCTCTAGAATTTTGTTGAAGGATTCTACCGTGCCATTTTCCTATGGATGATATGGTGTGCATTTTTGGTGATGAACTTCAAACTCTTCGAGCATCACTTGGATGGTGTTGTTTATGAAGTGCGTTCCTTGGTCGCTCATCAAAATTCTTGGGCACCCGAATCTGGTAATTACCTGTTCAAATAGAAAGTGTGTCGTTGTTTCGATCCTGCAATCTTTTACTGGTGCAGCTTCCTCCCATATTGTTAAGTATTTTGTCACGGTAATAATATATCTCACCCCTATTCTCTTGGCGGGTGGGTTAATGGGTCCCACAAATTCTATTGCCCATTTTTTGAATTCCTGTAGTGTCACTTGCGGTCATAGTGGCATATCGTCTCTTCTATTGGGTTTGCCTACCCTTTGATAGACATCGCATTGTTGACAATACTCTTTCAAGTCTCTATGTATCGTTGGCCACCACAATCCTGCATGTAGTACCTTATGTGCGGTAGATTTTCCTGCATAGTTCCCTCTTGCTATTCCCTCGTGAGATTTTGCTAAAATGATTGGTCGTTCGTGGTCTAGTATGTATCTTTGAAAGATGATATATGTGCCCATTTTGTATAGATTCCCTGCGGTTAGTTGATAGTCAGTTGCACAGACTACCAGGTTCTTCTTCTGCGTAGTGTTATATTCTTGTGGTGCAACACTTGTGCTCAAGTACTAGATGATCTCTATGAAATAATCGTCAACAATATGTACTGAAAATAGTTGTGCATCTGGAAAGTTGTCTTCCAAATTCGTTGGTTCCTCTCCATTCGTGACCCTCGATAGGTGATCAGGTCCTATATTTAGTTTTCTTGGTTTGACTATTACCTCGAAGTCAAACTCTTGAAATAGTAGCAACCATCGACAAATTATCCCCTCCAACACTGGCTTGTTAACTAGGTATTTCAGGGTTGAGTGATCTGTAAACATCTTAAAGTGTTTTCACAACAGGTAATGTATGTATTTCTATAGTGCGTAAACCATAGCTAGGCCTTCTCTTTCTGTTGTGTTATAATTATGTTCAGAGTTGGATAGTTTTCTACTTTTGAATGCTATCGAGTGATCCAAGTATCCTGCTCTTGGTTGCGCTAAGACAGCTCCAAGTGCTATCACTGATGCATCTACATGTACGTGGAATGTCTTCTCCCAATCTAGAAAGATTAATATAGGTGCAGTAACCATTTTCTCCTTAAGGGTATCCAGACCGTGTTGGCATTCGTCGTTCCATTGATACTTGTATCCTTTCTTAACAGTTTCTCCATTGGTGATGTAATCTACGCATAGACTTTGATGAATTTCCTATAATATCCTGTATGTCCTAACGTGGCTCTTAGTTGGAGGACTGTTTTTGGTGCTGGTAGGTTAACAATGACTTTTATTTTGGACGGATCAACTAGAAAACCTTGTTTGCAGACTATGTGTCCCAATAGTATCCCAAATGGTGTTCCAAATATACATGTATTGATATTCAGTGATATCTGGCACTGTCTACATCGTTCTAGCATTAGTCTTAAAACTTCCACATGATTCTTCAATAGGCTATAAACTGTCTAATCATCCAGGTATACTTTGAGGAATTGGTGGATGAATTCCTTAAATGCTGCGATGACCACTCTAGAAAATATTGCAAGTGCATTCTTCAGTCTGAACGGCATGACTGTGTACTGAGAAGATCCCCATTCGGTCGCGAAGGTGGTCTTGTGTCTAGCCTCCTGTGCTATCTTAATCTAGTGATATCCCAAGAATCCATCAGTGAATGAGTAAGCTTCGTGGCCTCCTACGTTCTCGAGTACTTTGTCCTTGAAAGGTGTGGGGAATGGGTCGTGTAGGCATGCATCACTCAACTTCCTCAAGTCGACGCATATCCTGATCCCTCTTCCCTGTTTCTTGTCCTATACTACCATCGGGCTTATCCATTATGATTCTTCGACTGGTTCGATGATGCTAGCCTCGAGCATCCTGTCGATCTCGTCTTGAACTTTCTGTTTATAGATGAGGTTCAATCTATAGGGTCGTTGTTTAATGGTTCTAACATCAAATTTTATTGGTATCTTCATTTCTCCTAGTTCTCCAGCTATTCCTTTCATTTCTGTAAAGGTTGTGGGAAAAAGGTCATTGTATTCACACAACAAATCTATGATGCTTTCTAGTGTCTGTTCATCCCAGTAGTCCCCAATACTAGCCATTTTTGGCTGCTCAGCGGTCCCGATGTTAACCTTTGTATCTTGAGTGGTGCAGAGATGACCTCTGAATTTAAGGGTGGACCTTCCCCATCTCTCTTGCCTTCGACTTCTTCGATCTAAATGTCTCATAGATCATCTTCATCCAGTGCTTCCTCCTGTACGTGGTGGCATGATAATAATTCTTTGACTGTCTACTTATTCTCTTGTTGTTTTTCTGTGATAATCTCCACTTCAGGTTCTGTAATGAATATGACATCTCTGATTCGTTTCAGGGTTGTGTCTATGTTGGGGTTCTCATGTGCGAAGGAGAAAGTGACTACAAAGTTCTATTGGAGTGTCGTCCATGTCTTGGTTCTTTTTTGCATTTCTTGGTCTGTATACCAATTCGTTGGTATGCCCTCTAAAGTGTGAATAAAGTGGTCAAGCCATTCTTTTGGTGGTGTCATTTTCCACAGTGTTTTACATGCCTCCAAATGTTTTGCTGGTGTTACTAGTCCATCATATTTCTGACGGTCATTCCATATCTATTCTGCATTGAACCATATGCGCAGTAATCATTTTCATTGGTACCAATCTGTGATAATCTGTTTGTGCACACCCCACCATATTGCAGGTGTATCCTTTAGTGCTAAATATAGTGCTAATAGTCTCTGGTTTTCTAATACTTCATCTTCATATTGTGTCAAGAAAGTTTCCAAATCATTTAGCTTGTGGAAACTGGGTGGTTCTCTGATTTCTGTGCGAGGCCATCTTACTGTGCGATCTATTCTTGCACATATTCTCGTGAATACTTCGTGTAGTCTTTGCTGCCAATTTTCTAACCCGGTGTTTGAGTCTATTGTGCATGAAGTAATTCTCCACCAATTGAGTACCCCGTCTGCAGTTGGGTTTATGTAGTCTGTATCACGCGTAGTTGTTCTTTACAACTGGCCGATCTCTTCTGAATCCAGGAAAGTGGGTTCTACAAATCTATCGCCTTCTGATGGGTCAAGTGGGGCTATGACCCTGTAGTCCCCTGACTCAAATGTCATTTTTCTAGTTTTTAAGTTGATTATGGCTTGGTTGTTGAATGCCCAATCCAGACCAAGTAGCACTGGGTAAGGTGTTGTGCCGTATACTATTTTGATGACTTCAAAGTCTGCCTTAGTGCACACACCATCCATATCTACCATTACCCCTTTCAGTATGCCTATTGGGAGGAATCTATGTTGATTTGCTAGCTTCAATTGAACAATTGAGTATCCCAGTGTAGGTTCGCCCATACATTGCCATGTAGTTTTTGGTAGTACATTCACTTCGGATCCTAGATCGAGTATACTGTCTCCCATATTGAAATCCCCAATGTTAGCATTTAGCCTAGATTCTCTACTTTTTCTTCTTCTTGTGTGTAAGTGGTTGACAATTTTCAGTTCTGGATTCTGTTCCGTCTCACTGCTACATTTTTCTAGGATGTTTTGCAATATTTTTACAGATGAAGGATCACTTAACACTTTGATGCATGATTGCAAAAGGTCTTTGATAGTACTTACTTGTTCCTTAGGTTGTATGCTGCGGGTACGGTCCAGTGATGGTGGCATTTCGTATTTCTGAGCTTCCTAGCTCTGTTGTGCAGTCAGTGCTATGTCCTCCTTCTGGAATTCTTGTCGGGCTTCTGTAAAGATCTCCTTCTCCTTATGTGCATCGAGCTTCTTCTGGGAATCAATGTTCTTATTGACCCATTGGTTGTGCGTTGGTTCCTGTCGAACTGCATCATTTCTTATTTTCGTTCCTCCTTGAGTGACTATGTTGATGTTTTGTCTGTCATCCCTTGCTTTGCCTTAAATCCACTGAACGTTCTGGTTATTCAGATTCCTTTTTTCCTGTATCTTTACTAGTAATGTCGGACATTCCTCTGTATCGTGGTCCGATGTGTGACAATACATACAGGTCGCTGGTGGCAGCGGGCATTCCTGTGCATAATGTCCTAGTTGCTGGAAATTGTGACATGTGACTAGTCCTCTCTCACGTCTGAAACCTTCTCTGGCTCATCCTGCTCCTCTATAGGCTACGTGATCACCTTGTGGCACGTTATATTGTGGTCCCTGATTATACTGCGTGGAATTGTACTAGGGTTGTGGCAGGTTGTACTGCAGATGCGCGTTATTGTAAGGTTGTTGCGCAGTGTTGTATGGTGTTGGGGCTTCAGTGAACTGTGGTGCTTCCGACCTAGTCATCATTTCTGCATGTACCCTGTATGTGTCTGATGTTCTTTCCCACATTAGCTCCATAGTTCTGCAATCTTTGTCGTCATGGCCGACTGACTTGCAAAAGGTGCAGTATGAGTTCGTTGGGACTGTTTGGTATTTCTGCACCATCGTGTAATGGTAAGGGTCGTGACCCTATTTATTGCATATTTCACACAATAATCCCCCCTGTGGTAGTGGATTTGGCATCCCTGTTTCCATATACTGCGCGAATTTTGGACATTCGTTCTTGTGGTGTCCTTCTGTCCTGCATGTGGTACACCAAACGACTTCTCGTTTGTCCATGTTCTTATTCTGGTTCAGCTGAAATGTTAAGTTCTTCAGATCCTCTTTTAGTTCTTCGATAACAGGGTTTGTCTACTGGTACTGATTCTCTTCCAATTGTAATGCTGCCTGCAGAGCCTCTACCTATGTCTGAAACTTCTATTGTTGTAGTGGATATTTTAAGTGTAGGAGGAGTGAGTTGAAAAATAGGTGCCGATGTTGAATCTCAATCATAAGGTATTTTAACTTCCCTTTTAATCGCTTGAACCTTTGATCAATCTCCCATACCGATTCTCCTAAGTTTTTGTCTTATTTCAATCATCTCGTTCATATACTGATCCTTTGAGCGTGGCTTTTGGAACTCATTTATCAAGAGTTTCTTAATGTCGTCCAATGTCCTTGTCATCCTAGGAGCATTGGTCGTGTCTAAACTCATGTACCAGTCTAGTGCATGGTCTCTTAGTGTGATCTCTAGCTACACAAGTTTTTTGTTGTCATCCGTGATCTACTTTGCTTCCCATATCTTGGCGCAAATGAATAGATGCTTCTCAGGGTCTTCTACTTCTTCTCCTCGAAACTTTGGTAATCTGATAGTAGGGTCGTGTCCTGCCATTCTGAGTACTAAACTACTGCCTCCTCTGCACAGTGTGGATGCTTGACTACGATTACCTGAACTAGCTCCTCCATTTGTGGTCCCTTGTGTAGGTGGACTTCCTTCTATCAGACTTCCTCCAAACTTTGGTTGTCTAAACGGTGGTGTTCTCTTTGGTGTATTGGTCACACATGGGTTTATGGGTTCCATACTAACATTGATGTGAAAGGGATGGTTGTCTTCTCCTCCAGTTCTTGGGCCTCTTGTTTTCCTCTCATAGGTGGCCTATAGGATTTCCTCAATCTGCTCCACAACCCAAAGATCCTCTACCTCTTCCTCATCGCTCACCAAGCCATCCCTTTCAGCTACAACTCTCTTCTTGGTGTTTATCTTATATTGGTAGGGTGCTCTGCTACGCATTGTCCCAGATGATGCCAAGATCCACTTGAGCTGGTCGTCATCCATCAAGATCGGGTCCAAGGGTTCCTCCTCCTTCTTCTCTTTATCCTATCGTCCTTCCATTCCTCCTCTTTCTATCAGTTCTTCCCCCCTTCCCCAATGCACATAGGGAAGTCTAACTGTCTGATTCCATTGTCATTACACCTTTGTTATATAGAAATATCTTGATAGAAGTATACAGGGATCGGTTGTACCCTCCTCTGGGTCCGCGTATAAATTCTTTCTTGGATACGCTATATGACTTTGTTGTGTCTACCGCAAACTCTGTGATGAATCCTGCCATAATATTGTCAAGCCAAAAGTCTACTGCGCGGGTGAATTTGTTGTTCACCTGTTGTAGCTACTGAATCTGTACAGGAGTCCAATCTAGCTATTGAATCCAGTTCGTCGGGTGGTTATCCGTTAACCTTAAGATCCACTCCTGTAGTAGATCCGGAAAATCACAGAAAAATATCTCGTGTAAATCCGTAAACACGTATTTATCCAGGTATCTGCATGGTGTGATTCTAGAGTTTCTATCGTCTTTGTGTGCAACTTATAGCTCTTTAGTTCTCAACCAACCCTCAATTTATTCTCTCGTGGGGTTCCAAGGTCTCCACATTCCCTTCTAATGGCTCATTGCTTCTTCGATGGTTCTTTTCCACTCTATCTCATCTACTCAGTCCTATCTTGTTCCTCTTAACACAACAATGAAACCATTTGTTGGTTATATCAACTCCCTTCTTGGGTTATCTGAGTTATTGAACCAGGGTTCATGTCATTCGGGATTCCAACAAAGCCTCTAAAACTATCAGCCCTCCTGGTGAACCAGAAGGCACAACTCCACAATAAATAAGGTAGCTTTGAGCTAAAAGAATACCAGGAAGAACCCAGACGACAAATAGACTTCGCCAGTTTCTGATCCGGAAAATATTTTAAAATCATGAAGATCCCTTAGACAAATCATTTCACCGACACATACCATTTGTCAACCTAATTCTACACAACCGAACGTTAGGGGAATACTTGAGAGATCTATCTTGCTCCTCCTTTCAATTGATATGTTCTCTTTTCTCGAAGTGCACACTCCTACTACCAACTACTCCAACAAATGCCTTGTATATCCTGATTCAACCCTCGTTGATTCTCTAATATATTCGCCTTATGAATCTGGAGAAACAAGTTATTTTCTTCTTGGGCCTTCTTTCTCCAGTTTCCTGTGCCTTGATAATTAGTTCCCCACAACCTTTCTTTCACATTCAAGCACAACCCAAAATCTACCAAACTTCCGTGAGCTTTCTCCTCATACACTCTGAGTTTCAACCTCAAATCCATCAATGGCTGCACACGAAGGTGCGGGAGTTGCAGGCGGTACCATAGGAGGAGCAGCAGGCGGCCAAGTACCACTCCAATGAATCTTTGCTAAGGTGGATGCCAGATATGCCCCTCTTGTCCTCCTGGTTACCCTACATGACCTTCACGAAAATTACATGAAAAGTCTTCCCAAATTCACAGGGGAAGGAGATTTAACCACACAAGAACACATCAATTTCTTTGACCAATTTGTTGATATCCTCGGAATCGAGAACGAAGATGTCTACTATATACTCCTCATTCATACTTTCGAGGGACAGGTGAGGACCTGGTTCCAAGCCCTAGCAGCGAGATCTGTAAGGTCTTACGAAGAACTTGAAAATGCTTTCATTAGACAATGGGGAGAAGGAAGAGACCACCTCTATTACCTAACTGAATTTGGGGCTCTCAGAAAGAAAAGCTCAGAATCAGTTCTTGAGTTCACTCAAAGGTTTAACAATTTGTATAATAAAATCTCGGTCGAGGTCAAACCTTCTTAACCCGCAGCGAAAGTAACTTTCGCTGGAGCCTTTGACCCCGATTTCCCTCTATTATTAAGAGAAAGTAGATCAGTAGATCTCACCAAGATGCAAGATGATGCCCTAGAAATTGAATAGAACACGATGGTATCGGGAAAACTAAAAGCCAAAGTAGAAAATGGGAACAAAGAAAATAGAAAATTCAAAGAACAAGGTGGATCCTCTGGATCAGGGAAATCCTCGGGAGATGAAATAGACGATATGGCTAGGATAATTAAAGAGTTGTCAAATAATATCTCAAAAATGGAACTCGATCAATCAAAAAAAGATCATTTTCCTAGGAAGGATTTCAGAAGGAATCCTGATCCTCAAGCCCCACAAAGACTGATTAAGAATGAGGATCAAAAAATCCCAACCCCCTTCAAGAGTGAAAAATTCATTGGAGGTGAAGACCTAGAATATTTTGAAGAGTTAAACGAGGATATAAATAATCTTGGTGACGATAGTCTACAACCCTATTTATCGAGACAAGATTATGAAAAATCCTTAAATAAAGAAAATAGATTGGAAGACGATGTAAACAACAGTACTTCTGAAGATTTGACCTATCAGGGTATTGCAGATGATATATTGGCTGAACTGCACCAGAAATACAATTTAAGACCTAGAAACAAGAGTCTTCCAACCACCCCAACGAAAACGATCCTGCCGAGGGGCGACACTGACGAAGCGGCTCCAAAAAATATTGAGAAGCATACTACGAAAACCAACACCACTGACACACAACCTGTCAAGCCAAAGTCAGTAGGAACACCCGCCATTAAAACACAGAAAACACAGGTCCCTGTGAGCGAAACCAAATCCACACCACAAAATAAAGCTGAAAAGAAGGGAATGGAGGCCCAAAACATAGAGAGCGACAAAGCCATGGGAAATTTTAGTATAGAAAATGAAATAAACAAAATCAAGATTCCTGTACCTCTTGTCGAACTGGAAAAAAACCCCATATACAGAAAACAAATTGCCAAGATGATTAGTTTTTCAGAAAATGAAAGCCAAGCTAATGTCATTAACTTAGAAGATGACAAGACAAACATAGTTTTCAGTGAACATTTCGAAGGTGCCAAATACACTCTCACCCCCTTCTATATCACGTTAACCTTGTTCGACCACCTACTCCATAACTGCATGCTAGATTCTGGAGCATCCCACAATGTAATGCCTAAAGCCATTATGGATAAATTGGGTCTCGAAATCACTAGGCCTTATGGATACTTATATTCATTCGATTCAAGAAAAGTTAAATGTATAGGCATGATTAAAGACTTGGTGGTAAATCTGGCACAAATACCTGCAAAAATCATTCTAATGGACGTAGTGGTTGCCGATATTCCTTTGAAATATGGTATGTTGTTATCTAGGTCCTGGGGCGCTAAGCTGGGAGGATCTCTCCAGCTTGACATGACATATGCTACGATTCCAGTTTTTGGAGGAAAGTTCACATGCCTATACAGAGAAACCAGGTTGGCATTCATGGTAAGTGATCCACACAACCCGAATAACTACTCTGTATATATTGTTGATCAAGATTTAGGTAATTGTATTTTATCCATTGATGATGATATTGATGTATGTATAGATGAAAGTTGTACAGAAGAGAAAATAGAAAAAGAAAAAATTAAAAAGGATGTATATAGCACTGGTGTGTGGAAAATGTTTTTTGTTGGCACTTCATCCTACTTTGGAGTTGGAGCTGGGCCACTCCTTGTGGCTCCTGATAATCAATTTGTAATCCCCTTTTCCTATAGGCTACAATGGAATATGGGCCACACTAATAATGTATGCGAGTATGAAGCCTTAGTGTTAGGGTTAGAAGCGGCTAGGAAAATGAAAATAAAAAACTTCGAAGTCTTTGGTGACGCCGAGCTAATCCTAAAACAGGTAAACCAACAGTACCAGGCCAAACATCCTAGGTTGAGGTCTTACAGGAATTGCGTCTGGGATCTGATCGAAAATTTCTTCTCCTCTATCAATGTTCGCTACATTCCAAGAACCGAAAGCCAACAGGTTGATGTGTTAACCAAAGAAGCCTCAACATTCACACCCCCCATTGCTTTCAAGCTGAAGTACCATATACAAATGAGACACAGACCTTCCATACCAAATAACATACAACATTGGCAAGTTTTTGAGGACAATGAACATCTTCGCAAATTTTTAGAATCAATAAACAAGTTTGTCGAAACGCATGCCGACCAAGAAAACCAAAATGATCCTATTTGGATCATGCAGGAAGGGGAGGACCCCCAAGAAAACCAAAATGATCCTATTTGGATCATGCAGGAAGGGGAGGACCCCCAAGAAATCCACAATAAAATCGCTAACCATTGGATGCTTGTTCTAAAAAATAACCAGATCCCCAAGGGCCTGATTCCCTTGGAAAGGTTATTT
>ML784825.1:873878-885884 GCA_009831015.1 Picea engelmannii
AAGAAAACCAAAATGATCCTATTTGGATCATGCAGGAAGGGGAGGACCCCCAAGAAATCCACAATAAAATCGCTAACCATTGGATGCTTGTTCTAAAAAATAACCAGATCCCCAAGGGCCTGATTCCCTTGGAAAGGTTATTTAATCAAGATGACATCCCTTTAAGATCCACTTTACAACCTCAGCCAGAGGAGGTTGAGGACTGCAATATAGGTACAAAAGAAAATCCTCGGTTGGTGAAGTTATTCAAGTATTTGTCCCCAGAAATCAAAAGTTGGTATGCAGAATTGCTCAGACAATTCAAGGACGTTTGCGCTTGGTCCTATGAAGAATTGTGAACTTATGACACTACTGTAATAGAACAAAAAGTTCCTTTGAAACCTGGTGTCAAGCCTTTCAAGCAGAAACTCAGACTGATAAACCCTATGCTGCTACCAGTGATAGAAAAAGAAGTTAAAAAACTCCTGGACGCCAAAATCATCGTCCCACTAAGATATTCTGAGTGGGTAGCTAATTTCGTTCCAATAAGAAAGAAAAACGGCGAAATCAGACTGTGTGTTGATTTTAGGAACCTGAACCGATCGTCACTCAAGGACAATTATCCATTGACTAAGATGGAACACGTTTTAGAGAAAGTAGTTGGAGCTAACAGAATGTCAATGATTGATGGTTTTTCAGCTTACAATCAGATTGCAGTACACCAAGATGATAAGGAAAAAACTGCTTTCACTGCCCCTTGGGGCACCTTCATGTACAATAAAATGCCTTTTGGTTTGATGAATGCAGGGGAAACCTTCCAGCGAGCCATGGACATCGCCTTTGTGAGTGAGAGAGACAAGTTTGTTGTTATCTATCTTGATGATCTGACTGTTTTTTCCAAATCCGATGCAGAACATCTAGTGCACCTGAAGCAAACTTTCGAGAAATGTCGTAAATTTGGTTTGTCCCTTAATCCCAAAAAATATCATTTCATTATGCAAGAAGGTAAGCTTTTAGGTCATACAGTGTCTAAATATGGAATCAAAATCGATCCCAAAAGAATTGAAGCAATAGATACTATAACCATCCCTAGAAATGTAAAAGAAATTCAGTCTTTCGTAGGAAAAATATATTTCTTGAGAAGATTCATCCCTAACTTTGCTGAAATTGTGAAGTTGATCACAAATATGTTAAAAAAGAACAGTGAGACTAAGTGGACAAGTGAAGACAAAGCGTCTTTTCAACAAATCAAGAAAGTTATCAGCGAAGCGCCGGTCTTGGCAAGTCCTTATTACATAAAAGAGTTTCTGATTTTTTCCTTCACTTCCGAACAACTATCACAGTTGTATTGTTATAGAAAAACGAGGAAGGCTTTGAACAACCTATCGCATTTTTCAGTAAAAGTCTGAGAGATGCTGAGTTGAAATATAATATACTATAAAAACAAGCTTACGCAATGGTGAAGTCTCTCAAGGCTTTCAGAACGTACATATTACACTCGAAGATCATAGCCTATGTTCCTACAAGCTCTGTTAAAGATATACTGGTTCAGTTTGATAGTGATGGGAGAAGAGGTAGGTGGCTAGCTAAGATTCAGGAGTTTGATCTGGAAGTCAAACCAAAAAAACTCATTAAAGGCCAAGGTCTGGCTAAATTTCTAGCCGAATCAAACTTGCAGGCACTCGAAATAAATTAGCTGCAAGAAGATGAGGGTTTTCTAGAGATAGATGAACTCGATTTCGCTACACATACAGTTGAGATTCAAGACAAGTTTTCTACTTCAGTCTGGTACCATGATATTGTTTCTTACCTCTTGATTCTTCAATGTCCCAGTGAACTAACCCCATCTAAAGCTAGGACACTGAAGCTACATGCTATAAAATATTGTATTATAGACGAAAAATTATATTGGAAAGATCCCCTGGGTTTCTTGCTGAGCTGTTTAGTCGAGACCGAAACCAAAAAGGTTATAAATGAGTTCCATGAGGGAGTGTGCGGAGGACACCACGCTTGGTGAGCTACAGCTTATAAAATCTTACGAGATGGATATTACTAGCCCAAACTATTCATAGATGTGAACACTAAAGTCATAAATTGTACTCCTTGTCAGTCATTTACAGGTAAACAGAAAGTCCTAGCTTTACCTCTAGTTCCAGTTAAAACTGAAGCTCCTTTTCAATAATGGGGCCCTGATTTCATCGGAGAGATTCATCCACATTCCAGTGCTCAACACAAGTGGATTCTAACTACAATAGACTATTTTACTAAGTGGGTGGAAGCTATTCCCACGAGAAACGCAACTGACTCGGTAGTAATCAATTTTCTAGAAGAAAATATTTTATCCAAATTCGATTGTCCCCGAAAGATAGTCACCGATAATGCGCAAGCATTTAAATCAATGGCTATGATAAGCTTTTGCCAAAAATTTAACATCATATTAGGACACTCCATAGCTTATTATCCACAGGGTAATGGTTTAGTTGAGTCATCTAATAAAAGTATGATAATCGTGATCAAAAAGGTCTTGACTGAGAACAAGAAATCATGGCATATCCATTTCAAATATGCTCCATGGGATAACAAGATAACTACCAAAAGGTCAATTGGGATTTCCCCTTTTCAAATGGTATATGGCACTGATGTCATTTTACCAATCAATCTTGCTCTACCAGTAATGAAACTTTGGCAAGATTCAAACGAAGAACCTAACGACATTACCAGGAGGGAAAACCAGCTTGTTGAATTTCAACAAAATAGAGCCTAAGTAAACGAAAAGTTGCAGAGATATCAGGATAAAATGAAGGATTTATTTGATCAAAAAGCTAAGGATAGAGATTTCCTCCCTGGAGATCTGGTACTAAAATGGGAAGCCAGAAGAGAAGACATTGGCAAACACGGCAAGTTCGATTCGATCTGGTCTGGCCCTTATAGAATTTTGGCCTCAGAGGGAAAAAATGTTTTTTCATTAGACAATATCGATGGAGATATTCTTAGCACCCCTGTAAATGGGAGATACCTTAAACACTACATACAGTCATATGTTTCCAAACTCTCATTGTACATACCGGTTTGTTTTCATGTTTTCTTTATAGTTACATTTCTTTCGGTAAGTTTTATTTTGCTATAAAATACAAAAAAAAAAAAAGGAAAGGGGGAAGGATTCGAACGAAAGTTTACAAAGTTTAATTAGAATATTTAAAAAAAAAAACAACCGCTTGTACTACTAAGTTACCGAAGCTTTTTTACCTTTTCTCCTTGATCACGTCTAAACCTGCTCTTCATCTAACCCTGGTTACTTTCCCATAAGTCTCTGGAGGAAAGAAAGGTCTTGTCTCAACTTCAGAAGCATTCAAACTAACTTTCAAAATGAGGATAGGCAAATTTCTATGTTTCTCCTAAACTTTGGCTGAACTGAAAGTATGTCCAGGCTAATCCTAACCTCTTTAGTCATTCCAGCAGGAATAAACTGATTGTTTTCACTCGAGGAAAGTCCCTAAGAAATATTAATAAGTTTTCCCCAATTTCTCTCTGAAGCCAAAAGTGTTTGAAATCCAGAAAGAAGATTAACCCAAAGCTATTAAAATGAGTTGACAGACCTCTGCTGTAAAAAAAATTAGCAGACATTTTCCGAGTATATTACATACTGATTGATTGCCCACTTCATAATAAAATATATACAAATAGATGGTGAAAGGAAATTCATTATTGATTGCCCCCATCTAGTCTAAGGAGATGATGAAAGGAAATTCATTATATGATTGCCCTCATCTCAGCATTTAAATGCTAGAAAATAATGAAGTGGTGAAAGGAAATTCAATGCGGAAAATCTAATAAATTCATCGGGGTACTGAACAAGCTCACTGGCAGTGAAGCAATATCTACATATCTGACAAGGTTGTTATACATGAACTGCAACATGCTTTGGTAATTTTTCTTCTTTCATGTTGGATGTACACTATAAGCTTATGGAATCCCCTAATTTAGAGAAAGATGGAATCACTTTACCTCGATGCGAATTCTGTCACATAAAACCGGGTGGAATGATTAATTTGGTTTCGATTATCTTGCACAAATCTGAGGTCAGTTTTAGAAAAGGAATCTATGAGAGTCTGATTCAAGATTGTCGAATGTTTTAGTTTTGAAAAGTTTTCCGAGGTGAAGGTTTAGGTCCTTATCTTCCTGGTTGATTTTTTCTCCAGACATGTTTTACAGACTAGAATGACTAACCCCATTTACCCAATAAAGGCACTAAGTCTACATGTTCTCCTCATCCCACAAGGAGACAAGGTCCCCAATTGGAGCCTATGTTGAAACAAGGTGTGAATTTTTATCTCTAACCAAAGACTTTGTATTTTCCTAGTACGGAGCGCCCTAAATTTGAAAAAAAAAATGTATATATATATATATATATATATATATATATATATATATATATATATATAAAGGGACAAAATGAAACCTTTCGCGTTTCGAAATTCGGCGTTTCATAAAGCAGTGATTCTGAAGTTCACATCTCCAAAGTCCCGGTGCCGAAATTCTGAAAAGGGTTTTATTTTTTAAAAGAAATATAATAAAAAAAAAGGGGAACGACTGTTATAAATCCCAATGCACTTAGTCGCAAAGTACCTTTTAAGTGTGATTAATTAAACCCTTAATCACGAACAATGAATCTTAAATCTTTCGCTTTTTGGGTTTCCCAGTAACAAAGCGCTTTTGAAATATAGGTCTACGAACTCCCGATTCTCGATTTCTAAAAGTCTTAATCAACGACTAATCTTGATTAATTAATGTTTTAATACAAATGTTTAACGTCCGATTTAAGCTATTCGCTTTTCGCAATTCGGGGGTTGCATATGACATATCTCTTGGGTACGTGATCCCCGAAAATACGAAATGCGAAATCATAAACTCTAAAACAAAGTCTAAAACTTGAATTAAATCATTTTAAAACAAGATTAGTAATCACTAAACTTCTTTTGGGCTTCGGTATTCGGCGTTTTAAGAAACAGTTATTTCGAAACTCCAAGTTGAAATCATCGATATATGATAATATCTGTAACAGGACGAATTAAGATTTTTAAGTTTAAATGCGTGTCTATGAGCTTATCTTCTTCATTTAAAACATTAAAGTCTCATCGCTTGTCTCAGTACGTCCATTGAAAGACGAGTTAAAAGAGCTACAAGCTCTGCATTTCGAATTCTATTCTTATCTTTTACAATCGCGAGTGAGTTGTATTCATCCAGGCTTATAGATTTTCTCGTCTGCAAACAGGTTTTCAAGCTAGTGCGGACGCTATGGCACCTAAGAGGGTACCTAAGAAAGTTGAGGGAACTGCTAAAAGCACAAGTATGGAAGGAGATGTCGTAGCTAATACCATACCCCATGCTATTGATTCTATCAAATCTTCGAGAATCTAGATTACGAAATTAAGAACTTCCTGCATGATTCTGAGAACAAACTCTGGGACATAGAGGAGTCTGAACTTCACAAGATAGCAGCACGCCCATGACTCATGCCATATAATGATATGATATATTGGGCCTTAGAGAGAGTAGATGCGAAGACAAGGAGCATTTTGGACAACCGTGGGGTCGTCATCGATTCTTTCAGGCCAGAACATATACAAGTAATGTACATGCTATCCCCTAATCCTAAGTATATTTATAATGTTGAATTCATAACCGAATTCCAAAGAAAGGAATGCACAGAGTCAGGCCAAACATACCCTGATATAATTAGAGGCTGGTGGGGAGTGCCAGCAAAGTTCAGGGCCGATACTCACAGGAATTATGACACAGCCTCACTAAATGAATACATGGTCTATGTAGCCATGATGCTTTGCAGACTCTTCGGAAAGAAAGGTCCCACTCATTTCCCTGCGGAATGGGTGCCTCTTCTTCATGAAGCAACTGAAGGTTTTAGTTTCAACTGGGACAAAATCCTATCAGACAATTTATCTAAGGAGGTAACAGAGTATCAAACCACAAAATCCAAGGGCCAACCAGTGGCCTTCTATATGTCCGCCTACATCATGGACGCCATATGCTTCATGACCCCTTTCCCTCTGATGAATTGGAGTTGGAACCCAACCTCCAATAAACCCATTGATGAATACCATTCTAAGTTGTGGGAGGAAAATGCTAAGGATTCCTTCTACGAAATTTTCCACTTCATGGTCATTTCGGTGCACCAGATGTTGTATGGCTGTGAGCCTCCCCGTATTTCTGAGTCAGTCATGGAAAGTCTCAAGGCCGTCATTGATTAGTTTATAGAAGAAATTTTTTCCTACATTAGGGTTTTTGGATGTTCAATCCCTCCCCATGCACTACCAAAATCCCTCCCTGATAGACTGGTATGCAGGGAGGTGGCTCATCAGATAGTAATAGGTGGCATCGGGAATGCACTAAAAATGGCCCAAAAGATATTCTGACCTATTTTCCCTGTGCGGGTTGGGAAATATTCACTACTCAATCTAGGGCATTCCAAGGTTGAGGCAACCGCATTAGGAGATATAAAGTTGCTAAATCTCAATCACAGGAAATATGATCCCTATAAAATTGTGGGTAATCACCAAGTCAACTGCAATCTGAAAGCATACGAGCATGAACAGTGCCCTTGTGACGACATGTTCAGAGGAGTTATAAGTTATGATGAAGTATTGGCTAGGCTTCAATCCTTGTCACCTGACTTGCAAAACAATTTCCTAAACTTCCAGAAACATCGGAGAAGTGGTTTGCCTGGGATATTACTAGGAGAAGCATCAACTCAGCCTATAGAACAAGGAAGCATACCCCCAGGTTTTGGATCAGGAGGGCAGGATAAAGAGAATACAAAGAGAATTCCAAAAGAGACCGAAGATTCCCCACAGAAAGCATAAGGTCAAAAGGCAGAGAACTCAGGAATGGAAAAAAGCCACCCCCAGTGTCTAATAAACCAAAATCCCCTTCATCATCTACAATTCATGGTGATACCCCCAAAACAACAGAGGAGGTAAGATCTACAGAACTAGGTGCTCCCATCGCTTCTTTGACTCCATTACAATCCACTTTTGGTTTCCCCCGGCTAAGAGCCCTATATGTTAGTGACCTTGAGCCCATCTCCAGAGAAGAGTTTCCTCCATATTATTATTTTTTCAGTAAGAAGAGAAAGGCAGTGTTGAAGCAGGAAATGCATCAAAGGGAAAATGCCATGGTAAAGAAGCACAAAATCATAGTAGATGGGTAGAATTTGGAAGAAGAAGATTTTGCTACCGAAGTAGCTGGTTCTATGGGAACGTTAGCCACAGCTAACTAGTTCACTGTTTAAAATATGAAAGCACGTCTGATATAGAGAAACCTCATGATCGCTAATCTACAAGGCCAATTAAAGGAGAATGAAAAAAGGATTGAAGAAGGTATAAATAAAGGTCTGGACCAAGCTAGAGCCGAGGATAAGCAAGAGATTCAATCCCTGAAGACAAGCCTCAGCGAGATGGAAGAGAGAGTGCAGAAAAGTCAAACGCAAGAAGAAATCACAAATCAATTACAAACAAAATTAAATTCAATTGAAGGTCTAGTCATAGATCTGAAAGTTTTCTGGGCCCAGTCACTGGAATTGCATACAGAACTAGAAGTTGAACAATAGAAGTTGATTTCCAAGATAGAGATCATCCAAAATTACTTCCACGAAGCAAGAAATTATTTTGATAACATCATCCTGAAGGAAAAAGAAGTTAAAGCAGCAAGGGTTTCTCTTCAAAGGGAAATCATATGTTCAACGAACGAAGAGACATCCAAAACTACAAAATTATCAGCCACAGAGCAAATCAGAGGTGACATTATGCTCAAAGTATGGGAAGCCAACATAATGGAAAACAAAAGAATAGTCAAAGAAATCAAAGACGATTGCAAAGAGGTTTTCGATCTCTTAGACAAAAGGTCATTAAACATCGGAAGGGACAATTGCGCGGGGCTTCTAGGGCAGATAAATATTGCGAGACACCAATTAAAGTTTAAAGAAGATCTAAGTGAGATCCAGACGAAGATTTCACAGCTAAAAGAAATGGATGTCACCTTAATCAATAGGTTGTTGATTAAGCCCAACTTAAAATTGTAATCAATAAAGTTTGCAGATAAAGGAATTGAAGACCATTTCCCAAAGATATAGAGAAACGCGTATCTATTCGAAGCAAAGGATTTTCCAGAGCCGCCCAAAACGTTTACACCTTTCCTCAATAAATGCATCGAATGTGTCAGAGCAAAAGAAGGAGAGTCTTCGACATAGAAATAAAGTACCAGTTTGAAAAGTGTAGCTATAAAAATAAAAGAAAGATAAAGAAAATCATGTAAAACGGTTTTCAGCTTATTTACGATAAATAGTTAGTTCCTAGAAATTAGAGATTCCCCAACCGCCAAGGATTGGAAATTTTGTATAAATGTAAATTTTTAGGACTAAGAAAAGGCTTTTTTTGGTGGCCAATGTACAAGAGAAACTTTTTGCAGTGATTAATAAGAATGCAAAGCAGAGATTCCAAATCTTGTCAATCCTAAGCTATGTGTTCCCTTTATTTTTGTTCATAGCATTTTTTCTTATGTGTATCTTTGATGAGATTTTAATTATAATTTAGCATAATATCTACTACTGGTTCAAAGTCATTGGGTTATCTAATTATTTACAGTTTTTCCTTTGTACTTGATGTCAGCAATTTCAAGACCTGTAGATTATTTAGGTCGCAATGTTTTGTGTTTCATTAGAGTCCTCTTGTCTTTCGTCTTTCCTCGTTGCAAAGTGAGATTCTTCCATGATCGATGCCTCATTTTTGTTAAACGGTTTTGTGTTTTTCACTCATCACTATCATGTCTTTAAAATCTAACTCAGGAACAGGAAACAGCCTTTGATCTGTTGAATATTAATCTATGTTTGAAATTTTTCTCTTATAATCAAAATCAGAAAGCAACACACTTTATTGAACATAGTTTTAGACCTTCTTCCAACCATTATCCCTCATGATTGTGCCTGTCGTAAGACAGCCTAATGTAGAACCCGACCTTTCTGATTAGATTAGCATTGCCCTAAATTTATTTAACACTATCTTGCAAACAGCTAACACCCAGGTTGAATTAGAACATTCATGGGCAGCCATTGAATGGGACATAAGCATCCAAGAAAACTGGGAAGCTCAATAGAGACAGTTAAGAAACCAACCATAGTGGTTATCCTTCAAATCCGACTTTGTCTACCTTAACTCTCTTTACTTGTATCATATGCTTTGATGGTATACTTTAGAGCCTTAAAGTATAAACTCAGGAACAACAATGTGCCTCAACCATGTACCAAAATATATTCCTCAAAACATACATGAAAATACACCTCAAACCATGTGACAAATACCCAATATACTCTTCAAACCATGTGCCAAAAACATGTCTTAAGCACATACCATAACCACCAAGATATGAACATCAAAACACATAGAAAGCGTACATGATCCATATTAATTTCAGAACGAAATGAAAGCAGAGATATTACAATGAAATACTCATGAAAATTTCCAGAAACAGAGTAATACAACAATACTTAATTTCTATCAATGAAAGAATTGTAAAGATACTGTAAAAATATAGAGTGCAAGACTCGCTAGAATGGTGGTACATTTATCTCTGAGAAGAGATGTGACGAATATACTGCCAAAATGTACAACTTTCTTATTGACATTGGATTCTCTAGATTGCATTCTGATCCTAATGTGTATACCAAGAAAGTAGGAAGCCATCTCATAATCCTTGTCCTTTATGTTGATGACCTTATCCTTACTGGTAGTGACTAGAAACTTTTAAACCATGTGAAAACCAACCTTAAGAAGAAATTTGAAATGACAGACTTGGGCTTTTTGCACTATTTCCTTGGCCTTTGAGTTTTACAAACCAATGAAGGAATTTTTCTTTCCCAATCTAAGTATGCTTGTGACCTTCTTCGTCACTTTCACATGGAAGATTGTAAACTAGCTCCTTCTCCCTTCCAGCCTAGAGTTAAGCTTGCTACCACATGTACTTCTCTCGAAGTTGATGCCACCTTGTACCATTAGTTAGTTGGTAGCCTCTTATACTTGACTCATACCCATCTTGATCTTTCCTTTGTTGTTGGTATTGTTTCTCGGTATATGCAAACACCCCACGAAAGCCATTGGAAAACAACTAAAAGGATACTTTGATATGTATGTGGTACAGTTTAATTCGGGATGCATTACAATTCAGGGGGGGCTCCTTTATTGGTTGGTTTCTAATCATCAAAAGTCTACTACATGTTATGTTTTCAGCCTTGGTTTAGGACTTGTCACTTGGGCCTGTAATAAACAACATGCTATTGCACTTTCTTCAGCAGAAGCAGAGTACATGGCAGCAGTAAATGCAAGTCAGGAAGCCTTGTGGATTCGACAGATCCTTTCAGAGTTTGGATTCCAACAACATCATCTGAGAAGCCTTTGGTGCGACAATTAGAGTGTCATCAAGCTGGCCAAAGACCCAGTTCAACATCAGCGTAGCAAACACATCGAGCTACACATGCACTTCATCAGAAAGATCATTCATGATCAAGTTATTGAAGTGCTCTTTTGCCCTATAGAAGATCAAGTTGCAGACATTTTCACAAAGTCTCTTACAAAAGTGAAGTTTTCCAAACTTTGGTGTATATTAGGAGTTCAAGAAGTTGTCATCAAGGGGGTATAGGCTCTAATGCCTCCTTCCTTCTCCTATTGTGTCACTATTGTAAATCCTTCAATCGTATCACAATTTTTTCTTAAGAGGGGATGTTAGGATATTTAGACACTTAGGAGTTAGTTAAGATCTACTTGGTCTAATGCATCATTAGGTAAAAGTGTGTTTCTTTAGTATGCATTAGTATGCCTTTATAGTTAGGAAATCTTATAGTCACGATATGTTCCCGACATAGAGTGATCTGATGGTTCATATTATCCCCGATCTTAACGACCATTGATCTGTGGCTTAGCACCCAATTGGTCCATGATCTCTATTTTAAAAGCATGGAGGGTCATTTGCCAATGATCGATTGTGAGAAAATCTCTTGTAAAATCTCTTTGTAATCTTTTTCTTTTGCATTAATAAACTTCTCCAAGTGGTCGCGTTGGTTGGGGTCGTGATGTTTCCTTGTAGGGGTTTTACCACGTCAAAAAATTGGTGTGTTGATCTTTGATATGGTTGTGTGAGTGGTTATTGAAGGTGTTCATCCTTTGTTGGAATATCTGTGTTGTCGAACATGTGGTCTATGACAGGTTGAAGCATATCAAGATCAGATATTACTGTATCATGGATATGGTGCATAAGGGAGCAGTGAGGCTCCAGTTTCATGATTACATAGGATCAAGTTGTGGACGTGTTTACCAAGCTACAGTCGAGGATGAATTTTGAGTAATTCAGGGACAAGCTTGGCATGGTCCCTCTTCAAAGGGAGTGTTCTCATCCAGCATGAAAAAGGGATGGCATTGAGATATGTGGAACTCATCCAACATGAAAAAGGGATGGCACTAAGTTTTCTCATCCCGCATGAAAAAGGGTTGGCACTGAGACAGGTGGAACTCATCCATCATGAAAAAGGGTTGGCACTGAGTGTTCTCATCTAGCATGAAAAAGGGTTGGCACTGAGACATGTGGAACTCGTATAGCATGAAAAAGGGTTGGCACTGAGTGTTCTCATCCAACATGAAAAAGGGTTGGCACTGAGACAGGTGGAACTCATGCAACATGAAAAAGGGTTGGCACTGAGTGTTCTCATCCAGGATGAAAAAGGGTTGGCATTGAGACGGGTGCAACTCATCCAACGTGAAAAAGGGTTGGCACTGAGTGTTCTCATCCAGCATGAAAAAGCGCTGGAAATGAGAGAGTTGTAACTCATCCAGCATGAAAAAGGGTTGGCACTGAGTGTTCTCATCCAACATGAAAAAGGGTTGGCACTGAATTTTCTCATCCAGCATGAAAAAGGGATGGCACTGAGACAGGTGGAACTCATCCAACATGAAAAAGGGTTGGCACTGA
>ML784825.1:889660-899755 GCA_009831015.1 Picea engelmannii
CTGTCCTTAAAATATGGGAATATCAAAATTAACTTGTACCTTGAAAGGAGAGGTGCCTCCAAAGTGGTTGCTTTATGAAGATGCGCATGTTGTTATTGGCAGGCATTGAAGGACGTGGGAAAAATTCTCCATCATTTCGTCCCTCTGTCGCGTGAGAGCTTGCTCAAGCAACAGATTAATAGAATCATCTACTCTGTTGTTTTTCTTTTCTTCCGCCATGGAGGGTTTCTTGGACGTGCGAGAGTGATTGTCTTCAATAGATGCAATCTCAAGACCCAACTTGCTATACTCAGGCCTCGTCGGGGACATGCACTGAAAAACGATCAAGAGCAACCTGCTTTGATACCACTGATCCAGATTATTTTCGACACGAAATGAGAGCGAAAATATAAAAAAACAATGTACAGAGATATCTCAGATATCCAATAATATAACAGAAATGTATCAGAGATGCAACCATAAACACAGAGATAAAGTAATGCACAATTTTCTATTAATGAGAGAAAATGTACAAAGACTGTAAAAATACAGAGTGAAAGATTCATTAGAATGGTGGCAGCGTATATGTGAGAAGAGATGTGTTCGCTACTCGCATTCACAAGAAGATGATTTTACAACGAGGCTCCAAAGGCCTTTTTATCATAATGAAAATCCAAAACCCTAATCCCGGAAGATGAAAAGCCAACAGTTTTGTGGACCCCGTTTTGGGTAGTTTGGTATATCAACTTTCGGGCGGCGTAACTTTGGCATACGATCTCTGTTTGGGGCGCATGATAGATCGTTGGAAAGGTATCGTTGAGGGGATTCATTTTGGGGGCTCAATCAAATATTTTGGCTATCATTGAGAAGCTAGATCCCAAAAACCCTTCATTTAGGCCCTCAAAATGGCCCAAGAAGGTAAAAACTGCTAAAAATAGTAAATTACCAAAATTGCTAGAAAATTGTTTTGAGCTAGTTGGAAAAGGTGGGTGGCCACCGATATCCACTTGGATCAAAGAACCCAGTTTTTGAGTACAAAGGCTGTTGGAAACTATTTTTTTAACAAGAACGGTTGGAAATTTATATTAAAAAATATATGTGCTAATGCACTTTACATAGAGGCAATAGTATGGAAATTCATTAAACTGTATCCAGAGAGCTCTCTGAGAAGTCTGCTGAGTTATGTTCTTGAGCTTAAAGTTTCTTCCAAAAGAACTGCTAGGATGCCATATAAATATGGCTACATATGAAGACAAGATGAACAAAAATTTATTAATCATCGATAGAAACCTATTAGAAATTGTTTTTTGCTTCTGCATCTTCCTGGAGAGTTGCTTCAATTGTTGTTGGGGGTTGAATTCCATCTTCTGAGTTATGCATTTCTAGTGGTGAAGTTGGGTCTAGACGGGCCTGGTTATGTTCATTGGCATCTTCTTAATGGAAAGTTGAAGGAAGCCTTGATTTAACCGACTAGATTGAGATTGCAAGATGTTGAGGATGGCCGAGGGGATTTTCGAATTGTTGTTTGACCATAATGATATGCCTGGTGTTTCTATTAACCCCATGAAGAATAGTCATGGGTTTTTTATTGTGATTGGGTTCCTGTGTCTGCAGCTGGTTCTGGAGATTTGCACTATGACGTCGAAGCTCTTGATTCTTTGCTTGAAGTTCTCGGAGTTGCAATCCCATTCTTTCCCCTGAGGTTCTAATCGCAGCTCTCAAATCCTGATTTTGGTCTCATAGTTCCTCAATAGCATAGGAGGGGCATGAACAAGGAGCTATGGATCTCCACCACATGATGAGAAGGGGACAAAGAAACACAAAGGCCTGAAATTCTTTGCTGAAGTGCGGATACATCTCTAAAGGGCACAAACAATGCCAAATCCAGAAATAAGCTAAGGAGTTACCGCTTGCACGCAGAAGAAGACAGGAGAAATGAAGTTCCCATGGACTAGAGTACTCATCTGTAGAGGATAGCTCATTCGATGACACCATGGAAGCGATGGAAGACATCAGGGAGTGTTGAAGGATTGCACAACATATGTCTAGAAGAGAAGGGTTGAAGCAATGAGGCATGTGGGAAAGGAGGGGAGGGACGATCAAGATGCCATGAAGCCAAATATAGATATGTGCATCAGAGGGCATGGATTACCAGCTATCCAAGATGCATGAGAGGTGGGGACCGGAGAGGAGAGACAGGGTGGCGGAGAGGAGGAGTTGAACTGGGAAGGAAAGTCCAAGGATGACAGAGATGCTATAGAGAGTGGGACCCGGGAGAAATTGGGGAATTTGCCACCTTTGGTAGTCCTTAAGGAAGCCACACATGGTAATTTAATTGATTAATGAGAAGAAGTCTTTGTTCCTTGATTTTAGTTGCTTTTGCTTGTTGATCAGTCGCCTGATTTTGGGAGCGAAGAATATGAAAGAATTGGATCTTACTGAATTGAGATTTCAGGGCCCTTATTTGAGATTGAAGACCAATAAGATCTTGATTTGTGGAATTGCTAGAGCCAATGATTTATTTAATGATTAGCTCATAATATCCAAAGACAATTAACTCATGACGATTTCTGGATCATGCAATTCGTAGCCCCATATAAACTGCTAGGATTTCTTCTTTATTATTAGTGGTGTTTCCTAGCCCCCAAGAGTAGTCCAAAATATTGTGTCCATCGGAATCATTGATGACTCCCCCCACACCTGCTTCCCCTAACGACTGCTGGAAACTTGAGAAATTGTTGAGGCTCTAGTTACCCAACAACCAAATATCTTTGAAGAAGAATTTGTCACACTTCACCACGTGGCCTACCATAAAAATTCCAAAAAATTGTTAATAGAGAAGGTTAACATGAAAAATAAGAAAGTGTCTGAAAAATGGAATTCAGAAATTGATTTCCATGGGATTGCACCCTAAAAAATTGAACAGTTTCATGAGGCAACCGGAGAAGCAATAAAATAATCCATTTTTTATATTGAGAAAGAAAATTTAATTCTAAAAGAAAAAATAAAAGAATTAGAGAAAGCTCTAATTCTGAAACCATTGTTTGTTGAGCCTTTAAATGCAATTCAACCAACACTTACCCTTGAGGTCATCCCATAAAGCAACAATAAGTTGAAAGGTTCCTCTAGTTTGTTGTTGGCTATGAGAAAATACGTTGGAGATGGAATTCAAAAAATAATAGACCTAATCCATGAAATATGAGGGCTATCACGGAGTTCAACCATTTTTTTAACAAGGATTATGCATTGTAGAGAATATCTGCAAAAGGATCTAGAGAACGACGAAGGTTTTTACAAGGAGACTGTGGGGACATTTGCAACAAAAATTTCAAGTCTAAGTGGCACCCATAGAAGAGAACATAACCTTCCCTCTAGTATCTTAATGAAGCAGATCAATGCTTGTTGGTTGAAAAGGATTAAAAGTTTAAGAGAAATGTTTTCTAGGTTAGATGTTGTAAAATTCAAGAGAGGTGCCATGTTTCTAAAACATGTTGATCTTATAAAGGAATTGAATGGCCCTAATTTATTAATGGATACCATACTTATGTCTAAAGAGAAACTATTGGAACAACTTGAAGTGTTAAAACTTTCATGGAAAAATGAGTTTACTGACTCAATTGAATTCTCTGAAGATGAGGTGGAAAGGTGGCTTGTCTGATACATTAATGAGAATGATGATATTGAGGACATGCTCCATAAATTGAGTATTGATTTAAGGGAAATGGAAAATGAACTATTTGAAATAAAAACCAAGCATGAGATAACAAATTCTCTAATGAGGGAGTACATATAAGAGTGGTTAAGAAAGACATTAATCAAGATCACGAAGGCAGATCAACATGAAGTGATTACAACGGTTATGCCACCTCCAACACAACATTAGTCTTCTACAAAGGACGTCTAAACAAGCAAGTAAAGGGATTTTTATGAAGATTTCCATCACAGTCTCTCTTTCATTTTATGGTCCACAAACACAATCTCTTTTATTTGTAATTCAAGACATTACTACCTATTTATCTAGAGACATCTATTATTTTTTAGGTTCCCAGAGAACTAGTTTGGGACATAACATTATTGATTTCTCAATACTTTTAATTTAAGCATGAGATTTTAGATGTGTGTCTATCATTATCTTTATTAAGTTTAATGAAACGATCATTTAGAGCTCTCTGACATATGTAGCCCATACTTTTCCCCCCTTTGCTGAATAATGTGTTCTACTTTGATTAATGTTGTGATGGAAATGTCATCCTATTTAAATGAATACACATTTGGTTTATAATCTTGTACATAGTGTAAATATTTGCTTTCTACAAGATACATGGTCATTTCTTAGATATTCTTTGCATGTGAATATTTATTTTAAGAATAATCTTGGTCCTCTCTTAGGCCTTTTTATGTTCTTGTATGTTATTTGAAATAGAGGAGTACCACCTCTTTAAAAAAGTAGGGGCATTTATCCTCATGAGGTTGACTTAAAAACTGCATGAAAATCTTTTAGATCAGCACAACACCAACCATTTGGATGACAATCATGGTACGATCCAAAAAAATACTCCCCCATATTGAGATTAATATTATGGCACTTCCCTGAACAATTTATGGTACCTCCATCTGCAATCATTACTTGGAACTATGGTGCTGGAAATACAAAGGAATTGAGATCTTTTGCTAATTTGCAATTGACGAAGTTATGGGTACTACCATAATCAATCAACACTTTGACCTTTTTATTTTTAGTCTATCCTTGTATATTGAGGGTTTGTAAAGTATTGATGTCGGCCAATGCATGAAAAGATCTTGTGATGGCTCCAATTCTTGATCTTCTTTCTCTTCATAGTCTATGTAGAATAATTTCTTCTCACTTCATTTATGCCCCTTACTGTACTTTCTTTCACAATTGAAACATAGTTCCTTTGCTCTTCTTTCATCCATTTGTTGCACTGTCAACCTTGTCGGTTCAAGTACGATCGTCTTATGAATCCCAAAATGATCTCTACTTCTTGTGTATGCTCCAATGCTAGACTTGATAGTAGCCTTATTCTTGGCTTGAATATGATGAGCAAATTTCATAGCTTCAATAATATTTGCAAGATGTCTCAAGAAAAACTCATGTTTAATGTCTTATTTTAATCCACCCATGTAAGCTTCTAATAAATGTTCATCACTTATGTCATCCACCCTTGTGGCCAATACCTGGAATTATGAATTATAATCTTCAATATCACCTAAGTGCCTGATTCTTGTAAATTGATTGAAGTAGTCACGTTCCCAAACTTTCCCATATTGTGCTTCTAAGACTCTTGTAAATAAACCCCAAGTATAATTATACAAAGGTGACTTCCTTTTAACTATCCATTGATTCCACTGATATGGTTTATTCTCAAAGTTCAAGGTTACTATGTGAATCCTTTACTTATCATACATAGTATTATGTAGATCAAAATATTACTCCATTTGGTTGACCTAGGTAAAGAGTTATGTTCCATCAAACTTCCTTAATTCAACCTTGGGAAGGTTCACTCCTTTTGGAGACCCTCCATAAGTAACTCCATTATTGGAGTTAAATCCCCCTGGAAAATTCTTATTGTTGGAAATTCGTTCAACTTGAACACTACCTCTAATTTCATGACTCCCTTTAGACACCTTATCAATTTTAGGTAACCTCCCAATTAAGGCTTCTATAATATTTTGTTCCATTTTTTCCATATTCATTTTCATTTGTTCCTTATTTTCATCCATATTATTTTTCATGTCATTCTTATTTTCATCGATTTTATTTTGTATTCGATCTTCCAATTTTCTTTTAAAGTATTCCCGAGAATGTGTTAAATCCACTTGTTTCAACATACTGACACTCATTTCATCAACTTGGTCCTTTAATTGGGTTAGCCTGTTTTCAAAGTCTTCATTTTCTTCAGAAGTCATGTTTGAGTTTTTATGAGGAGTACTCATATTATTTCTTGTTTAACCATTTGCCACCTAAAAAAAATAATAATGCTCCTCTTTTTACTCTTTATCACAAATTTTGAATCACCAAAAATAGATCTTCCAATAAAAGTTATGCCAATTGTAAGTTACATACCTTTCGAACCCTTAATTTGAAGTATGACTGGATGGATGACCTTTGTCCTGATATCAATATGAACTTTAAAACCTTATAAATTTGAAAATTTGACCTGTAGTACTCCGATATGACTTCTTAAACTCTTAAAAATTTCATAGTCTGAACCTTCATTGATAAAAAGTTATAACAAACATACCAAAATGTCTTGTTTAAGACTAATTTCAGGATTAGTAAACAACCCCAACTTCCACAAGATATATCTCACAAATTATGATGATTAAAAATTTGAAGATTTTCTCACATGTAATTTGCTGTCTCCTTAGGATTTTGAAAATTTCAGAGTAAAAAAATTCATAGAAAAAAAGTTACAGTGAAAATGCCAAGCTGACTCTTTTAAAAATGATTTCAAGATTAGTCACAAGCCTTGTCTTCCACATACTATATATATGAAAGTGAAACCTCCCAGAAAAAAAATTATAGCGAAAATCCTAAGATGACTCATTTAAAACTGAATTTTGGATGAGTAAAAAACCCTATATTCCGTAGGCTATATCTCAGAAATTATAATGACCCAGAACGTGAAATTTGTATCAGAGATATTTTGATATGTCTCCTCAATAACCTCCAAATTTCACTATCTGAAGAGTCCTAGAAAAAATGTTATAGCGAAAATTCCAAGATGACTTGCTTAAATCAACAAAACCCTAAGACCAATGCTCTGATACCAAATGTTATGAGACAATGCCTTAAAATTGATAAAAAGTCAATGAATACAATCCACTTCTAGGGGAAAACCTCCTTTTACGATATATCCAATTCAAAATACAATATGAGATGATATAAGATTATCCTAAGACTATGTTTCCTTGCTATATATATATGAGACAAATGGTATAATTATAATGAAAGGGTATAACGAAGGTTTTAGCCTACATACAAATATAACACTAGAAGTGTAATAATTCAATATCTAGGGCATAATAAGGGGTTTTATAATAATAATAATAATAACAATATTTTTTTTAAGGTCACGACCAAACCAGACACCAATTGGTGTATGAGACCCCCTTGTTTGTGGGACAAGGGACCCCCTCCACACAATGATTTGACTGCTAAAGTCTACTGAGGTGTACATACCCTAATCCCCTTTGGATTTGAAACTATGACCTCCAAGGAGGAAACACATGTTCTTAACTATTAGGCCCACTCAGGTTGTCTATGTCTTAACACTATTTTATTCTATTGGGAATTCACTGACTTCCCGAAATCCCTAACCCGGTCATCGAGATCCGACCATTGGACATGAGCCTTCAGGAGAATTATGACCATCAGGGATTTTGAATTTTAGATTATTTTATTGTTTTTATTAATTTTGAATTTGCATGTATAGGATTTATTTATTTCTTTCTTTATATTGTTTTATTTTCTCTTCGGATTTCAAGTCAAAACACTAACACGGGATCAACACTCTATACCTCTACTATCTCCACATACAAACTACAATGGGAGGGAAAAACAATATAAACCACTTGGAATCACTTCCCATAATGCATGTGGGATAAATCATTAAGCATATAAGATCAACGATCGAGATTAACCCTGAGATGAGATCGATGATTGCTAAGCGCTAACTTCAGAGGGCCATATCTAGAGTTTCAAAAGGCCAAATTGGGCATGAGATGGCTCGTTGGAAAGTTGAAAACGCGAGCAAAATGTTGGTAGGGTTATTTTTTCTAGGTTGTGTGGTGAACCAAACCATTTCACTAGGTAAATACCTAATGTAGGTAGGACAAGAGGTTATAATCCATAAAGGATAATATATTAAATAATAATGTATATGAATATGAGATGATGAGATACAATAAGAATGAGGGCCTTATATACCCACGCAGGGGTGCCTATTGGCACAGGGGCAGACCCAGGGTTCAACGCTACAACAACGCACCAACAAAACCCTAACTACCAGCCCTTTCGGCAACACCTGCAAAGCATATAAACTCTCACCAGAGGTAGAGGCAGGGGTGGTTGCAGGACTCAGGTGTCTGCAACCTTAGCTAGGACACAGATCTATGATTGTAATACTTAACAGAGCATCTAGCACCAATAGTTCACCAATATGTAACCACTATATACTCCACATATAACACAGAGCATCGCATCATTCATTTAGATCTGAGGTATCTAAGCACTTATCATAGAGAAGTAGATTAGATCTAGCAGATTCAAGCACTAAGCACATTCACATAGGTTAGGTCTAACATCCATGTACATCACCAGCACAAAGCATAAACAAATCTATCTATCTATATCAAATCACTTAGCAAGTAAAGACATAAACACATTAAGACATCGCACAAAGCAGAGCAACACAACATATATGTGGTTCACCCCCACCCTGGGGCTACGTCCACCAACTCTTCTTCTTTATTATCTTCAGTCAAGCTTCTTACAGGCACATAGCATCAAAATCCTACTCCGTAGAAGAGAGGAGAACTGCGCGCACTCCACCAGATCCTCCTTCTTCAAGCTAGGTTATAGTACCAAGCCTTCTTACAATTCCTTGCACATAGCTCTGCAAGTCTCACATAGTATGCACAAAGCACTTGCAATCCTTTGATCACATAGATCTAACACTTAGCCATTCGCGTTACATAGATATGCATATCTTCCCTTACATTGCCTAGACCTCTATTTATACTTTACAAAATAGACCTAAACATGGGTAAACCCATGGGCCGACATTCCCATACCCGTTACATATTACTAATCCTAAAAAGGGGACCGAGATCCCGCAATCTCCGCTTCATCTTGCTCTCTGCCTTCGACAGGCTTATGAAGTCCCAGAATAGGTCAAAATTGACCAAGGATCTCCCAAAACTTGGTCAAGAGCCAACAGGCCCCCAACACTCACCTGTGACTTGTACCGAGTCACTCTGATCTGGGTAGTTCTACTTCGAAATCCTCGATCTTAGCTAGAGCTACTTCGACTTGTTGTTGTGCTATGACCTCCTATTCAACGAACTCTTGGATGGTTGGGCCATTGACAGGTCCCTCCAGGCGTTGTTCAACTGTAGTGACAACCTGCTGTAGTTATGCTCCTTGACTTTCGACTTCTGTGAACAATTGGTAAGCCTTATATTGTACAGGTTGGAGCCTCTGAGTTACTTCCATAACTCTGCTCTAGATAGTGTGGATCTGTTGCTGGGCGGTGCGTTGCTCTTGAGATCGCTTCATTCTCTCCACAACTGACAGGGGCTTCAATTGCGCCTGTATCATTTCGACTTGATACTTTTCCTCTTGGAGTTGTGACTCCAGTGCCTTTAGTTCTGGATTCTCTGTGAGTTGCTCGTAGGTCTAGGCATTGCGATCGGTGAGTTGCTTACATTCCATAGCAAGGGATTTTATTCTCTCAACTGCGCTTCGAGCAATTGCTTCTCTTTGATCCCTCACATCCTGTGGAGTCTTGGGCACTGCGCGTACATCTAAGTCTGCTATGTGTTGTTGTGGCTGTTGGATCACTTCTACAAGCTGCTCTACTTGCTGCGTGACTCGATCCTCTGCCTTAATTTCTACGACTGTCACAGAGTGAAGTGCTCTGCTGACAACTTCTTTCACTTCGATTTTCTCTGCGAGCAACTGTTCTTTTCCTTGTTGTATTTGTGCTTTTTCTTCATTGAACTTCTCTTGGAGAGAAATCTGTTCTTGTTCTGTAGCTCGGCGTTGTTCTACAAGTACTTCCTGTACTTGTGTCAAAGCCTGGGTGGCTTGTTCTGTTTCCTCTTGTGCTCGTCGAAGGTGAGCTTCGACTTTATCAGCTAGTCGGTGGATTTGGGCTAGCTCATCTCCCAACTCTGGTTCTCCCGACATAGTGGAGACTGTGCGACTGGACTGAAGGGCCTGCTGTACCCCTCAAAGTTTGACTTCAATCCTATCATACATTTCTTCTTGCTTGGACTCTTGTTTCTCTGCTATTTCCAGTGAGGCATTGTTCAGAGATGCTATGATGAAATCAAAATCGTCAGAGGTGAGGACAGTCTGCATCTTGGTCA
>ML784825.1:916359-928984 GCA_009831015.1 Picea engelmannii
AATCTCCGTCTGTGATCTTCATATTACCAGATACACTGACCCTGTCACTAACTAAAACCAAAAAACTACCTTTCCCAAACTTAAAACTCGAAAAAAACCCAAACCCCTATGCACTCTTACTCTCTCACAGAACATAGAAAAAACCCCTCACAAACCTATTATTAAATTAAATTAAAATTAAACTTAAAATTAAAATACAATATATCCAACTAACCAACGGTTCTACCCCTTTAAAACATGGAATTTGACAAAGCAAACCACGGTCTCCTTCCCCACAATTATGATGGACCCACACAATAATTTCTCAGTTGAGACCCACATTAAAATTCTCGAACTAATAACCTTATCTGTTCAGAAAGTGTCAGTCCTGTCGCATTCAGGGCTTTACTCCACGTGGACAACTACCCGACAGTTGTCAAATGATGACGTGGATACGTCCCACCTGGCCACGGTCCATTCGATGAACCTACAATATGGGAAGGATACCTGGAATAAGATAAAAATTTAACCTCAGCGCCGACGCCATCAGAAAGCGACAGCATAAATGGGTATTAAAAGCAATAAAATATTTCACAAATGGCAGTAGCAAACTACCCATCCCGATAAAGAGCAGCAATGAGGTCGCAACTTCGAGCCCGGGATCGTTGTTTAAAGTCGCCGAGGGCTTTAAAGTAGGGTTTTGTGAAGATTCTCCCGTGGCTTTGCGTGATTCTTCGTCGGTTTTGAGTGGTTATTAGCCTGGAAGGATGACGAGGGCCTTCTGTTCCCAAGAAACCCTCCAAAAATTGGGGGCTTCTTGAGCAAGAAAGGACTTCATTGGTGCAATTTTGAGCTCTTAAAATAGAAGGCCATGAAATGTACATATGTTTGAGGGTTTTTGGGTTTTCCTACGAAGATACAGGAGGAATTTAGATTCGCCATGGAAGGGGGAAATAATCAACCGCGGAAGATTTCGTCCGGACTGAGCGCGGCGAAGCTGCTATTAGGCACCAGCGCGACGGAGCCCGTTTTGTCGAGCGGGGTTGAATGGGACGAATCGGAAGTGGTCTGGTCCGGAGATTATGAAGAAACGGCCAAGGAACCGCAGATTATAAGTGGGCTTTCTGGGATCAGTCTGAGTAATGGCTCCAGTAGCATCGGTGGAAATCGTAACGGGAGCACCAACAATGTTGCTAGGAGGCGGGTGGGAATCGAACAGGGGGTCTCGGGGTTGTCCGTTGCACTGGTTGATGACAGGCGCTCGCTGGGCCGGTCGAGCCTTAGCAGAAACCCTGCCAGCCTGGCGATGGCGAGGATGATTCCGGCTGGCGCCTCCGTTAAGCCGAGGAGTTCAGATGAGTATTCTGGCTCGGCCCGTATGTATCACCGGTCTGCGCCGGTGAACGTGCCCCCGTGGTCGAAAAATAACCAGAGTTCGATGAAACCCCAGCTTACGGTCAACCCTGGTTTGGAAGAAGTTGAGGACGATGATGAGAATGATGAAGAGAGGCTGCCCCCGCATGAGATTACGGCACGTGAACATGCGAGAACCCAAATGACCACGTTTTCGATGTGCGAGGGCTTGGGGCGGACGCTTAAAGGACGGGATCAAAGCCGGGTGCGCAACGCTGTCTGGCGACAAACCGGGTTTTTGGACTGAACTGATATCTGTCTTTTTTGGGAGCCCCCTCTGTTTAAAATTTTTCTTTTAAGTTTGAAGATTTGTTGTCAAGACTTTTTTTATGCACATAAGGGATTCAGGGGCATATGATAACGAGCTACAGGGCTTTTGGCCATTTGGAATTGGAACTTATGCTCATTAGTCATCTGTGGGGGCATGTTTATACGTTGGGGGGATTTTATTGGATGTAATTTTTTGTGGGTTCTCTGAAACATTATTGTTTTTGTTGGGTTAAGAGAAGTATCGAAGAGGGCTAATGAAGAATGCTTATCTGGATCTTGTTTCGGCACATACGGTTTTGTGCTGATCAATTTTACTTCTTAATTGTAAAAAGCAGCAATTGATGTCCATGTTAAAAATTCTGTTTTCCATCTTGATTTCCGTTAGCTGAATGCCGAGGTTTTTAATGTTGGATCAAGATAGCTGAATTTATTTTTTAATTTTAGGTGGGATATGTGTTGCAGCAAGCTTTTGGTTTTGGTTTTTGGGCTCTAAAAGAACTACTTGTATCAGGTAGTCACTGCATTCAGCGCTTTTATATCTTTTGTTAAATATTGATTGAAATCTGCATAATCTCAAGCAATGGCGAATTTATTGAATAGAATTGTTTAGGCGTTGGTGAAAAATTATAAAGTTGTTTTTGATTTTTGTCTACAAAATTTACTCAATACTCCATTTGCTGAACTTAATGGTGTTTTTTGTCCCTTTTTTTGGCACTTGCTATTTTTTCTGAGTTTTGTAGCTGGCTAATTCCAACATGAATATGAACCGGGTTACTTAGGGTACCCATGATCTCAATTTGCCTAGGTAGCTTAGGTAGCTTTGTACTGGCTGCTTATTTGAGATTGGATTTAAACCCATGTACTTTTCAGTAATGGTTAGAATGTTACGATTGGCTTATTGTTATGAACTCAAATCACAAAATAGCATGATAAACCTGGTTTAACTCCTTGTACATTAGGAGAATAGCTCCCTAAATAACTACATTACATGCATATATCATAATTATAAGTCCATTTGTACAATAATGACAATATTGACCTTTATATATACATATTCACTCATTGCCCGTGTAGGCTGTCTACCAATGCTACCTACTATTTACATCGTTTGTTTTTTTTTTCATTTTTTTCACTGAGAGTAGATCCAAACCAAAGTGGCCAAATGGTTACATCAAGATTTGGGCTATTTCTTTGTAAAGAGCCAAGTTCAAGCAGCCATCTTGCCACGTATGACATCACTATGGAGACTTAAGTTGTCTTTTTCGAGCTCTTTACTAAGAACTCTTGGGGTTTGAACACTTTGTTTGAGAGATGAGCAGGGTATTCAAAAGAGATTCATCCAAAATGAGCTTAGGCAATTGTTTTGGGTTGACCAAAGATTGTCTTGACTTACCTAAGTCTTTCATGTGGCAAGTAGATGAACTTGGAAGCATAGCTACGTCCCAAAAGGATGGAGTAGAACACTTCTTCATGCTTGCATGAGGTGCTTCACCTTCAATTATCTTGGGGAAGTGCTCCACCTTCAATTATCTTCAGGAATAACATTTCCACTTTTTCAATTATTGAGATAATTCACTCAAAAAATAATATTTTTGGAGAGTCAATCTAGGCCTAAGACTTGGGGATGCAAAGATTGATATTTGAGCTTGGCCCTTTTGAGCTTAGATTAAGTCTTTTGTGTAGTGTCGATCTTTTGAGAGGGTTTTCTTGAAAAAGATGCTCATGTTCATAACATAACCTATATTGATACAGGTAGTTTCAATAATTAATGATTTTCCTTTCACTATAACAATCCCTTTCAAAACCTACTTCCTTCGATAGAGCCATAATTAAGATTATGGTTGTTCCTTCTCGGTTTAGGGTTTTTGGGGGTGTATCAAAAGGCACCCAACTTGTTATACACCAACCTAAATATATTAGCATTGCAAAATTGAATAGGGAGGCCAAGTTGGCAAACCCATAGAAGGAACTTCTTCTAATCGGTCGTCCTTGAGTCAAAGGATTCATACTAAGGCACATGAAGCAACACAAAAGAATCATAAACCATTAAGCACACCATTCTTATACCTATGATTTTCAAAAAAGAAAATAATAAATCCCTTGTTGAAGTGGAGAGATCCTTACCTTGCCTTTGGCTAGTGATGCCCATGAAGATTTGATCCATTTAACCAACTTCACTATTGAGGGATTTAGACCATATAAATACCCAATTAAAGCTCTCTTTGCAAGTTCCTTAGCTCCATCTATGATCCACTCAACCCGAAGAAGCAATCTAATTGAGCTTGTAGGTTTTATGCATCCTTTTTTTCCCTACAATGCTCTTTGCTCTAAAACCTATCTTCTTGCCTCCTTCCTCTGCCTTCATCACTTTGTATTCACTTGATTGTATATATGCCCCTACTGATTATTATCCATTCATCCATACCATTTTCTTATTGATGTCAAATTCTTGATTGTTTCATGTTGCATAGTTCCTTTTCCTTTGATTCCATGCATTGTTGTAGCCATTGTTACCAAAACAATCATGATTGGATTGTAACCCGGTTGGTTTCGATTGGTTCACCTCTAGTTCGTATTGAACCATAGTTGAAAAAATTGTTGATTTTTTGGCAACATTGCAAAAAATTGCGATGTAAAACTTGAAACAAAAAATCGCTAGCAACAAAAATTCCTAGCAACAAAAATTGCTAGCAACAAATCCCAATTTTCATAAAAATTGGACACCACAATAGGCAAAAATCGTGATTTTCTTGCCCCATCACACACAACATAAATGATCTATTGTGATTTTCAGTTCCATAAAGGTGAATTTTTGGTTATTTATCTTAGTTACTGTCGTGGAATGAGAAGGGGCTTAGTAGCATCAACAACCAATGTTAAGAGGGCCAAACAATTGTTTTCATCACCTTCAAAGTTTTTATTGGAGCAGGGATCAATTCCAATTTGTCTACGTTGTTATTTTTAGATCTCAAGTATTTCTTCAAATTCTTCCCTCTTAACTAGTTTTTTTCTAGCGGTGTTTTGTCATCTAACACTGTCTCTTATCTTCATTTTTCATGGCTCTTAAAACAATCTAGAGGTTTGTTTTTCTTGTTACGATCAAGTTCTTTTTTTTTAATCTTGTTTTGATGTTGGAAGTTGAGTGTTGCGTTTCCTTGTTGATATGTCGAAAGCCTTTGGGCCCACTTTGGTAGTATGGCGAACTAGAAGACGGGACAAGATGACAAAGATTATCTTGTAAACTGCGTGGGAAACAAATGATTGGAGGGATTAGTCGGTTGAAGTGCCACTTGCTAAAATCTTGGGGCATGATGTTGGGATTTGTGGTGCATCAACCCTATAGATCATGCGAGTTTCCCATGATGCTATTTATGAAAAGGATAAAAAGAGGGAAGAGGTAGTCTCTACCAAAGTTTAACTTACCCCCAATGGAGTGGCTAGATCCTCAAGAACCATTGGCAGATCATGGACTTAGGCTAGTGAGAGCGACTCTGAATTCACCTTTCATGAAGACCTCACCTTTCTTTGTTCCAAGAACTAGAGATGGGGCAAATCTTCCATTCGGTTAATGGTTTAAAAAAAGAAGAAGCAAGAAACAAACAAGGTTATGGGGATGTGTCTTTTTTGGAATGACATATCTTTGAGCATCAAAAAGACCAATCCATTTTTCCAGTCAATGTGTGATGCTATTGCTATTGTTGGTTCAGGGTATAAGTGCCCTACCTACAAGGAGTTGCAAGAGCCAATTCTTCAAACGGAAAAGAATGACATCAATACTAGATTGGAGGACCTAAAGAAGTCATATGAGGCCACTAGATGCATGGTGATGTCCAAGCCACTAGATGTCCAAGCCACTAGATGCATGGTGAGGTCCAATGGTTGGACATATGGGAAGGGTAGGACTCTTCTTAATTTCTTGGTAAATTGCCCTAGGCGTACAATGTTTATTAAATTTGTTGATGCATCAATGCAAGTTAAAGATGTGGTATTGTTGTGTGAGTTGATGGATGGGTTCATCCGAGAGATTAGTTTGCAACATGTTGTGCAAATCATGACAAATAGTGCAACTGATTATGTGGTTGCCAGTAAGCTGCTTGGACTGGTTGGTTCAGATTTGGACACACCCTTGTCCATACCATATCCGACCCTTATTTGGGCCTCACTTGATTTGTTTTACTGGTTCTTCAACCTAGTTATTCAATGGTTCTAATCCGGTCCTAGTTTGACCCGGGTTTGGTTATAGTTCTGGTTGTAATAACATTGGTTGTAATTGCTCCAATTCGTTGGAGATGTTGATCGCTTATGCATCATGGTTCCTTGATGCTACAATCCATGGATGTTGATCTTGTAATTTGCTTCCTTGGTAGTGTTGATGTGGACCTTCTTGGTAATGAGGGTGTAGGTATGGTTTGCCTTCATTTTCTGCACCCTTATCATCAATCTTCTTTTTTGGTATAACGACATGCTCCAATCTCTTGACTTGATATTCAATTACCCTTGCTTTTGAAATGATACAACCATATTTGTCCTTTATGTACTCAAGATGGAGTTCAACTTCTTCAAGTATTCTTTATTGACATTAATTATTTTCTCTTCCTTCTCCTTTTGAAGTTGAAGTGTGATGTGATCCATTAGTTTCTTTTGTCCTTGTTCAATTGTCATTGGTATCATTAAGTTAAGTTTGATAATGATTACGCAACCTTCTAATTTCTTCCTTCTAATTATCTTGACCCTCCTTTTTGTTGCTTTTCTTTCTTGGTTTTAATTTCGTAACTTCCTTAATAAGAGCTTGGTTAAGAGTTTGCAACTTGGATAACTGATCATCCTTCTTCATAAGTTCTTTTTTCACTTATTTCAATTCATCCTGAATTTTTTGCATGTGTTCTTTCCGAGGGAGTTCATCAATGTTTCTTTCCTCTAGCCATCTTTTTGCACTTTTTTCTTTAAACTTCAAATGGGCATTCATGTTCATAGAACCATTTTCTAGCTTTGTCTTCAAGCTACTCTAGTATTGAACTTATATTGTTCAAATTATCTTTCATAATACATAACTATTCTCTATGATCTATTCTATCTTCATCTCTAAAAAAAATTGGTATTACCATTAGTTCTTGCCACACTTGGAGTCTTATCAGGACACTTCATTCTCTTCTTAATAATTATTCTAGAGTGGCCCAAATCTTTTTCCAATATATTTTCATCTCTTTACTCTTTCGTCTTTCCAACTGTTTTTGAAGCACCTCAATCAGAACTTTCAGTCAAAAGAATGACGATTCTGCCCTTTGGAGGTAATCGTGTGGAGTCAACTTCTCTGCGTACGACTTGCCCCGGATTCATACTCATGATTTTTACTTGCGAGTGAGATTGACTTAGTGAGTCTGACCTGCAAGTCTTGCTAGTAAGACTTAGTATGTAGATTGCGTATAAAAGAAATATAGAACCAAAAAACTCATTTTGCTCTTTTTTTGGACTTGATTTAGACAAAACTTGAAGTTATTCTATCAACTGCCCAGAATCCATGGCATCTTGTGGCAGTTAGTATCATCTATGTACTTTGAGGCAATTTTTTATTGAATTTTTGCATTATGTAGACAAATCTGATTTTACTTTTCAGCCTTATCGAGTTGAAGTCAACTCTCGCTTTTCTTTCCTGGCATTTTGTAGCATTTAGTATCATCTATGTAGTTTGTGACAATTTATTACTGAAAAGGTGCACTATATGGATAACTTTAAGCTTTTACTCTTCAGCCTTAATGTACACAGTATTCAAGTCAACTCTTATTCTTTGACGTAACTGAATCATTCTTGGGAGTCAAGTCCAAGCCAATTCTTACACTTCGGCCACGCTGAATCATTCTCCAAGTTGAGTTTGGTAGCTTTGCTTTTTATTACTTGAGTTAAAAATTTCGTGATTTCCTTTTGGTTTGAGTTATTGACAACTGGATAAATTTACTTTTTATTATAAGCTGTATTGAAAATAAAAAGATCGAATCCAAATGGATAAAGATGAATGATAATATTCTTAATAAGCATAAATTTCGTAACTAATTATTGATACCTTGATATAATGAAGATTTAATTCAGTAATTAGTACCTCTGTTCAATCTTCCACAGTGGAGAGTAGAACTCAAATTTTGCTAAAAATGGTAAATGTAGGAGGGCAATAACAACAATGATCATTGTTGTTCTATATCTGAAAATACATATTAGGTTGATGATCTACAACAGATTCTTATGAAAATTACAATCAAGTTCATGTTTATTGCTTAATCTGAATAATCATTTCAACTTTGCAAGCTTGTATATGCATAGAATGGGTTTTTGGCTGCTACCTGTCTACTACATGATGTATGCATATTTTTAATTTTTTTATGTTAGACCTTAATATTGTCACAGGGCAGTGATGTGCGTTATTTTGTGGCCTTTTTAAATGAGGCAGGAAGAGTCAGCTGGAATTTCTTGATATTCAAATTTTTTTAACAAGAGACTTTTGAGCCTTAGATTTGGGATTGTGTAGTCCACGGAAGATAGTGGAGTAGAGATCAGCTAGAGTTTGTTTTACGGTTAGTAGTTTCCCAATATGTCTCGCAGAGTGGATGTTACTAGTTCAATTGTTATGTAGTGAAATTATGATCCCCTCTAATCAGAGGGCACCCGTTTTGGGAGTTGGCATATTCATTCTTAATTCTCGATGCAGACAGGGTTAGATGCAATTGCATTTTCTTATTCTAATTCAATGTAGTTGTTCCAATTAGGAATGTGAAATGCCACCTTCACYGCTTTGCCACTGACTGTAAAATTCTAACTTCTGCAAGRCACAAGTCAAACTTGGAATTGCAGATAGTTTGTWTTAAGTTTCTTTATCAGTTGATGTAATTTGGTGAAATGCAAGTCCCTGATTTTGTCTTGATTGCTGATGATATTCATTTAAATCATTACGAGGTCCACTAAAATCAGTCAATGGACTTTGTTCTATTATGCATTGTTGTTCCATCAGAACTTTCTCTGGGGTATGATACATCCAACCAATGTTAATCAGGGCCATCGATATCCATTCCATTTCGTCCTCCTTTCCCCTCAACCAACACCATTCTACTGACAACCATGTACAAATAAAGATTCATCAGAGCAGAAAGAATGGGGTCAAGAAAAAATTCTGCAAAATAATCTTGAGGAGATGGAGAAGCTATATATATATATTTTTAATAGAGAGATTTTATGCATATGTTGCATGTTGGCATGACATTGTAGAGAATATGTTGGAACCAAAGAAACTATAGAATGTCAATACAGACATGAATGCGACACTTTCGTCAATATGGACATCAAGCTTGTAATAGTTGTTTATTGTAACAAAAAATGGTTGGAATTGATTAACAACCATCTATTGTATTAATTTAACTTTAGACTCGAAGAGGACGTTTTCAAGAGGATTCACATTCTACATAATATTTTTAAATGAGGTTTTAAACTTCTAGTTTAGTAATAAGGGTTCAAATTAATTTAGGGTTCAGGTCAGTGATAAAATGAAATTGTAATTCCTAACCTGTATATTTAAATTGTCATCTGTAATTGTACATTGTTTGATATAAATCGAAATGTTTTTATATCTTTTCATTCAAAATGTTCTATATATTTTGATTCAGAATTGTTCAAAGCTCGCCATGAATGGGGATTCATGTATTTGAATCAATAAATATTGATCTAAGATAGGAATGGTTCAGTGATTGTTGTCCCACCTCTCAATTGAGCTTGGTAATATTTATTGAACCATTATGCACAATTGTGCATATGATAGAGGGTGCGTTTTAAGGTGATCTTGAAAGCCATTAGATAGGTGCCTATAAAATTCCCTATCTAAGTGAAGGTTGAATTGTGCCAAAATTCCAAGGGTAGCCTTGGGAGTCTTGCCCAGAACAGGGGATGGGGTTTCTCAAAATGTGTCAAAGTCCAAGTGTTGCAGTTTCATAAATAGGCCTCTCTGTCCCATAAGGGGACTTCAAATACGAGACTATAAAATGACTTTCAAGTGTTTCTTGGCCCTCTTGGCAATTGTACCTTGGAAGCCATTAGATAGGTTCCTAGAAAATTCCCTATTCTAGTGAAGGTTGAATTGTGCCAAAATTCTAAGGGTAGACTGGGGAGTCTTATCCAGAACGAGAGATTGGGGTTTCTTAAAATGAGTCAAAGCCCAAGTTTTGCAATTTCATAAATAGCCCCTCTCTGTCCCATTAGGGGACTTAAAATACGAGGCCATAAAATGACTCTCCAGTGTTTCTTGGCCCTATTAGCAATTGTATCTTGGAAGCCATTAGATAGGTTCCTAGAAAATTCCCTATTCTAGTGAAGGTTGAATTGTGCCAAAATTTTAAGGGTAGACTGGGGAGTCTTATCCAGAACGGGAGATTGGGGTTTCTCAAAATGAATCAAAGCCCAAGTTTTGCAGTTTCATAAATAGGCCCTCTCTACCCTATTAGGGGATTTCAAATACGAGACTATAAAATGACTCTCCAGTGTTGCTTGGCCCACTTGGCAATTCTCTTTGTTGATGGCCATATGACCTTAAAACAATAGAGGCTTGTGTTGTGCCAAAATTCTAAGGATAGACTCTGGAATATTGTCCAAAACGAGAGATGGGGTTTCTCAAAATGAGTCAGAGCCCAAGTTTTGCAGTGTCATAAATAGGCCTTCTCTACCCCATTAGGGGACTTCAAATACGAGACTATAAAATGACTTTCTAGTGTTGCTTGGCCCACTTGGCAATTCTATTTGTTGATGGCCATATGACCTTAAAACAACAGAGGGTTGAATTGATTGAACTTTCAATTTTCTATGGCCTATTAGAGGCTTTGCTAGCTGGAAGGTTCTATGCTCCTTGCACGAGAAAGGTCTTACCTCAAGCTCTCATATGTTGCCAAGTCACTGCTAAGTCTGAATGACATTACTATGACACTCATAAAACTCCTACTAAGTCTTGAAGTGGTTTTTCGATTGAAGTTTATGGTACTTCGCTCCAATAAGTTAGGTGATTAAATCCTCAAACCTCAAAATGAGATAATTGTTCTTAGTGGTGATTTTTTTTCCAGAGCACTGCAGTCATCTACAGTTCTGGTCCTTAATTGGTGCAAGCACCAATATTGATCCATATGGAAAAGGTGCCAAGTCGATTGTATCGTTTGTCAATCAAGTTTTGTAAAGACGATGGTCTATTACTTCAATCTTATGATTTATCAGTGTTCTATCGGAACATAAGTTGATTTCCAGTAGTGTGTTATTGCATTGTTTTTGCACCCTAACTTTGAAGAGTATCTCTATTTTGGGAGGGTAATTTGTTGGAAGATTCTTATGTAGAGGGAAAGGTGCATATTTTTGGTACCTGAATACAATTTGGATGGTGCAGAAGATGGTAGAGTTGGTGTCAAGTGATGACTTGATGTTTGTTACAAAAGTTAAAATATTATAATCTTACACATTGAATGGATTTGTTGGGTGAAGTAAATACTTTCTCACATTAAAGGCTTATGACCTTTGATTTCTCTTCCTCTTTACCACTATGCTATGTGGGATATTTTTGGTCAGATGTTTTGCTGTTATACCTATTTGAACAATGTCATTGTTGCAAGAAATAGGATCCTTGCAATTCAAGTTTTCAAGTGAGTAGTTTGTGAGTACGTCTTGAGAAATTTCTATTCTAGTTTCCTAATTCCTAAGAACCCTCTGGACCTAGTAGCATATATAATGATGAAATATCTTGGAATATGATAAGCTCCATGGCCTTTGGTTGATCTTGTAGGCATACTTGCAACATGTGCTTGGTTTATCTTTGTCTTGTGTGTTGAGATTTGGTAGCTTGGAGGTATTTCTACATTGGCAGTGCTCAGCATGCGGAAGTGACCAAGCAAATTTTCTCCTAGTGACTTTATAATTATAAAGTGACTTTATAAAAGTGATTTTATAAAGTTGGGTCTTTATTTTTTAATGTAAAAGTGACTTTATGATGTTTTGAGTCACTTTAATGACTTAAGTGACCTAAACGAATGATCAAGTCGTGATTGTTGATCTCATGAGGGCAAGATCTAATCTTGACCGTCAATTTCATTGGAAGACCAAGGGTTAGGGCAGTTACAATGAAAAATTGATAAAAGACAACTCATTAGGAGAGGTGGGTGCATAGTTTGAGGAGAGAGTTGTGGGAGGTGAAGTGTCCCTCATCCCAAGATAATTTTTTTGAGCGTGGAGAAAGGAGAAGGACAACAAGCAGGGAGGCACATCTTTCAGGAGAGGAAGAGGGCATGCATCCCAAGACAGGTGCTGATATAGAACATGACCGTACTGTATGGATTTGTTAGAGGAACAACAAATGTATGCACTGAAATTGAGGCTTTGATTTCAAGGCAAATTGTTGAGTTATATCTAAGTTTTCCTTTACTGTTGGTATTGAAATTTGTGCACACTTTTCAAAGAAAGTTAATGCTGAAGTACATGCTGTACAGTTCAACATTGTAACATAAATTTAATGCAGTTTGTTGTGGTTGAAACTTGGCACGAATTTCTAGAATTTTTGGACAGTTTTTCTGGGTGTAGAAGAGACACATTTTTCTGAGTTGGGTTCTGTTATATCATTGCTATAAATGACTGTTGTAATCTCAACATCTTTCTCTAGATCTTAATAAAGAATTCTCCTCAATTTGTCACTATTTTCTGTGTTATTCTTCTTGCGGTTTTACCCAGATCTTCATGGTGCATAATGGGTATTTTGTCCTTTGTTAGTATATGATTCCGCTGCAGATTTAGTTTCAGAACTATATTGTTCAGTGTTTCTGCTCATTAAGTGCAACTAGTAATGGTTCTCATGCTTCACTGTTGAGACTTAATTGGAGGCTGAAATCTAGGTATGATATAGTGAATTTCTGAACTAATTTTAACATGGTATCAGAGCAGGTGCTCTGAAGTTCAGTGGGCA
>ML784825.1:929986-940437 GCA_009831015.1 Picea engelmannii
CCCACAACTTGCAGTAAAGGGGGTTGGAAGGGTAAGATTCCAACTAGAGTCAGAGGTCTTCTGGAGGTTGGCGAGGTGTTATATATTCCAGAGTTGACAGTTAATTTGCTCTCAGTGTCGGCTTTGGATCAGAGTGGATTTGGAGTTGTTTTCTACGATGGACATGTGTTTTTATATCCTGTAGGAGCAATTGCTGACACAACAATAATGCTTGGTGTCAAGTATGAGGGCTTGTACAGGTTGTTGGGTAGACCTGTGTTGGGGTTCAGTGGATTTCTGGACTCAGATTCTGTGTCGGAGAGTTAGCAGGTAGCACGTGGGAGAGAATTGATCCATGGGACTTAGTCTTCTTCCGGGCTCTCATAGGACTCAACAATTATGAGTTGAGACAAATGGATGCTCATGAGAGTGTGTAGTCTCCTAGGAGCATGTCTTCAGTTTGTGGTACATCGGAGGTAGCAACAGAGGCTTCTAGTGCAGTAGGAGTAACGACTTCATGTTAAGAGGGAGCAAAGACTTCTAGTGCAGAGGGAGCAACTATGGCAGCTGATGAGATGGAGATAGATTCTGGTGGTGATACGAGAAGTACCTCTCTCGCTAAGAGGGAGTGTTGAGATTTGGTAGCTTGGAGGTACTTCTGCATTGGTAGCGCTCAACATGCGGAAGTGACCGAGCAAATTTTCTCCTAGTGACTTTATAAAAGTGATTTTATAAAGTTGGGTCTTTTTATTTTTTAATGTAAAAGTGACTTTATGATGTTTTGAGTCACTTTAATGACTTAAGTGACCACAACGAATGATTAAGTCGTGACCGTTGATCTCATGAGGGCAAGATCTAATCTTGACCGTCAATCTCATTGGAAGACCAAGGGTTAGGGCAATTACAATGAAAAATTGATAAAAGGCAGCTCATTAGGAGAGGAGGGCGCACACTTTGAGGAGAGAGTTGTGGGAGGTGAAGGGTCACCCATCCCAAGAGAATTTTTTTGAGCGTGGAGAAAGGAGAAGGACAACAAGCAGGGATGCACATCTTTCAGGAGAGGAAGAGGGCACGCATCCCAAGACAATTGCTGATATAGAACAAGACCGTACAATAGTGAAAGGAATCCATACTGTATAGATTTGTTAGAGGAACAACAGAGGTATGCACTGAAATCGAGGCTCTGATTTCAAGGCAAATTGTTGAGTTATATCTAAGTTTTCCTTTACTGTTGGTATTGAAATTTGTGCACTGTTCAAAGAAAGTTAACGCTGAAGTACAGGCTGTACAGTTCAGCATTGTAACATAAATTTAATGTAGTTTGTTGTGGCTGAAACTTGGCACGGATTTCTATAATTTTTGGACAGTTTTTTTGGGTGTAGAAGAGACACATTTTTCTCAGTTGGGTTCTGTTATATCATTACTGTAAATAACTGCTGTAATCTCAGCATCTTTCTCTGGAGCTTAATAAATAATTCTCCTCAATTTGTCACTATTTTCTGTGTTATTCTTCTTGGGGTTTTACCCAGATCTTCATGGTGCATAATGGGTATTTTGTCCTCTCTTAGTATATGATTCCGCTGCAGATTTAGTTTCAGAACTATATTGTTTAGTGTTTCTGCTCATTAAGTGCAACTAGTAATGGTTCTCATGCTTGACTGTTGAGACTTAATTGGAGGCTAAAATCTGGATATGATATAGTGAATTTCTGATCTAATTTTAACATTGTGTAGCCATATAGGGGTTTAGGGTTTGTATGAATGAAAAGTTTCATTTCTATCTCCATCCTTGTTGTTTCCCATGAAATTAATATTTCCAATTAAATGATCATCTCAAGAACAATGAGATCGAGATCCCTTTTCACCATGTTGTACATGGTTCTAAGCATATAAAACATTGTGTATGCATGATCAACACATTTATAAGAACTAAAGAGGTTAATAACTATGACAAACTAACCATTAAAGAAATCCTACTTTGAACGACTATATTAATTCATAAAACACCCCACCTTTTTATCATGTCTTTTAACATTGAACCCAAGGGGCTTCATGCTCTCTTCCATTTTCATGATGATCTTCGTCGTTGGGGGCTTCATGCTCTCTTCCATCGTCATGATGATCTCCGTCACTGGTTGCTTGGTACTTCCCATGTAACACTTTGAATAGTAGATCCTAAAGATTGAGGTTTTAAGCATATATCAAAATTTCCTCTTTTGGAATTTTGGGATTTGCTTTGATTAATCATTGAAATACTATAATATGACAAAAGGAGAAAATACGAATTGAATGTTGGCACCAAAGGTTTTGGATAAGTTGAGCACACACATCAGTTTTGCATGCACATATCAACCACTGTGCGATGGAGGAAATAGGTGTGCACTTCAACCAAGTTTTGCACTGCGCACATAGGATAAAAAAGATGCTAGATGTAGGTCGAATTAGAAGAATATATTTGAGAATCTTCCTGACTAATGAACAAAGACAAAACGAGAGATCGTGGGACAAATGAGGGACGAGTTGGCAAGTTCGTTAGGATTGCCACACTCCAAGAAGGTTATGTGGGCTACATGTGGACAGAGTAAGCATGCATAATTGGTGATTACTAGAGAGAGTGGAGTAGAGAAGAAAGTGGCAGAGCATCGGAGCAAAAGAGAGGTAGACAAAGAAAAGGAGAGGAGAGTTTTCGAAGAATAAGTCAGTCATTCTGTCTGAGTTTTGTAAGAGTCCAGTGCGAGTTTTGTATGAGTTTTTGCATGAGTTCTGTAGAAGTGTTATAGCCCTAAAATGCCCTACTCATGCATACATGGCCTTGGCCCTCTTGCTTGCATATTTTGCCAAAGCATTGCTGATAAGCTCTTCTTAAAAAAACGTTTTTTAGAAGATATATGCACCCTGCACCATTACAACCCATGTACATATGCTTGCTGCACACTAAACAACCCGCGTATACTTGCAAAAGTTGCAAAAATTAAAAAGTTGTAACGAATTCGTTGAAATTCACGGGCTATTGGAGGTTTTCCAACCAATCCACCTGCTATGGCCCGTCACCCAACCGAATAACCATCATTTTGTCGTATAAAAGGAGGTGTTGGGGTCTCATTTCACATCCAAGCATAATAACAATGCAACTCTACCCAATTTCACTTCCCTTCCTTGCCTAATCTTTTGCTACCTTTTGTGAGATATTGCCTCAACATTTCCCTCATTAGACCCTTCTTCCATTCAATCCATTCCCTTCCCTTGAGGTGATCAGAAGATTGAGAGAAGAGGCTTATTGAAGGTGCACTTGGAGCATTGTAAAGAGGAGCCCGGACCAGGTTCGTGGAACGGTGGTCGACACAGATTGTAAGTTTCAGTCTTTGTTTGATGAATAAAAGAATCTATTTTTCCTGTCCCAAATGATGATGTTTTGTGTATTTTCATTGATTTATACTTAGCATATGATATCTAACCCTAACTCATGAATAGAATAGCATGCTTGTATTCCTTGTTTGCCTAGCTTTGGATCCAGGTCAACCTTGGGAGGAGATATGCAGCCATTGGAACTACCAAGCTTGAGGAGATCATCACCAAACATGGGATCAAAGGTATAGTTACCGATCTCTTCTCTTATTTCTTTCTTTTCGTTTGTTTTGGTATGTTTGGGGTAGAGTAGAGAATAGATTGACTTTTAGACGGTCATTCATTCTGTTTACATTTTAAACCTTGGTGTAGTTAAAGGGGGGATTTTCCCGCTAGCAGAACTGGCGACCATACTGGGGAGTACCTTTAGGGTTTTTTAGGGGATTTTGGGTTGATTGATTGGTTTGTTTTCCTCTCAAGTTTCTTTCAAGTTTGCTAAGTATGTCAAGGGATTTTGGTCACCTCCAGGGCGCATATCAGTTGTTCCTGCCCTGTAAGACTGGCTGGTCTTTTTCATTTTTGAAAAGACATAGAGGTGTACGCGCCCCGTCTTGGGTCAGCTCGCGTACATACGCGCTCTGCATAGTAAACAACCCGCGTACATACACACTCTGCTGATGCAACAACCCACGTCTCTGTTTCATGAATGTTTTTTGAAAAAGAGGGAGTTTGCCTCTTTCCTGGTTGAAGATTCACACTTCTCAGGGCTTTCTTGGATCAATCCAGAGTATCTGTTTGTGGCCATAGCCTGGGTATAGGTTCCAGTTTAATTGTTTCCTTAGTCTTCTTGTGTTTACCCTAAAAAATATTTTAAACAAGCTATTGAGTCTTAGATCCGTCCTTTTTGGTTTCTTGGTTACATCCCTACGATCCGCAGTGGGCTGAAGGTCTTTTCTAGTCTTGTTTCAATTTTCTTTTTATCCTTTTTACTTGCTTTGAAAAAAGAAAAAGTGTACTTCAGTTTTTCTCTTTAAAGCGGTTTAAAAAAAGGAATTTCATTTTCTTGCATTTTTAGTTTGGTAAAGTAGTTAAAGTTGTTATTCGCTGTTGAATTTAATGCAGCTGCAAGAGCCATTCTCTGGAGGATGGAAAAGACCCTTGTGAGGCCCCCCAATAGATGATTGGGGTTCTTGGTCTAGAACCAAGCAGAAAACCCTAGTGAGGGCCTCCAGTAGATGACTGCGGTTCTTGGTCTAGAACCAAGCAGAAAGACCCTTGTGAAGGCCCCAGATGTGTTCTGGGGTAACCTGGTCCTTGACCAGGTAGATCTTGGTGTAATACCAAGATGTGTTGATGTGTGATCCTCTTCCTCTCTCCTGGGATGTATCTAGGAGTGTCTATGAAGATGAACCTGATCACTTTATTGATGTACCCCCTTATGCAGTGATGATAAAGTTTATAGGTCACTATAAGACTCATGTGGACATGTTTTTCCATTATGTAACTCCGCTTGACTTTGTCTTAAAAGGTAACCCTTTGTTGTTTGCCTTCACTCTTGTTTTATGTGTCACACACCCACTACGATAATTAAGAATTTTCACTCTTCCTCAAGAAATAGAATCCTCGAAGTCCTATGGGTGGCCTAGCGCAGGCTAACTTTCCCCTTATCCACCTCCATGTGATCGTTGGTTATGACCACAGGCCAAGCCAAGAGGCGCCTTTCGCATTTCGCGACTCAGCGATGCAAAAGAGTCAAGTCTTTCGACTCTTCAAAACCTCGAAACCTGAAATCTTAACTTCAATGAGATCGACGGCTGTGAATCTCCCCTTGATCCGACGGTCCTAGCCGTATTGGGATTTCGGTAACCGGGAGTTCAAAATGCAGCGACCCAAACCACTGGTCACTCCATTCCCTGAACTCCGATACGCGAGTTCTTGTACGAGATCTAATGATTCTCGATGATTTGGATCCAACGGTCCAGATCTTTTCGGATTTTCGTGAACCGGGAGTTCACGATGCAGTGACTCCGAATCTCTTGTCACTTCAATCCTTGAATTCCGATATGGAGGTTCGTGTATGAGATCAACGACCCTCGTTGATCTGGATCTGACGACCATTGTCCCTCCTGAGCTTAAGGGTGTTGAAAGACATTCAGTCTTAATCCCTTCGTCATTCTACGAGATCTAATGGCCCACGGGATTTCAGAGTTTTCCCGAACTCTGACCGCTCACCACGCATCTCCTTCGATGGACGGTCCAGATCCTTTCTGGACTCCTCCTTTCTACCACAAGACTCGTCTTGTGACCTAGGGCCCATCCATAGTGTGTCGGGGTTTCGTATACCGGGATTTCGCGACTTGCGAAAATGAGGGGTCTTGCCCTTTGGTTTCCCGGGTGTCGAAACGCCGAAGTCTATTCACGCTAAACCAATTCGGGGTTTCGTATACCGGGATTTCACGACTTGCGAAGACGAGGGGTCTTGCCCTTTGGTTTCCCGGGTGATGAAATGTTGAAGTCTATTCATGCTAAACCAATTCGGGGTTTCGCATACCGGGATTTCGCGACTTGCGAAGACGAGGGGGTTGAGGTGTTAACACCTGCGCTCCTCCTTTAGATCCAACAGTCTTGACAGATCTGGGGTATTTCCGAAAGGATTTCTGACCGTTCGTCCACCAAACGATGGGGTAATCTCTTTCGATAATTGGACTCGCTGTCCTCTCTGAGCTTGAATCACGAGGTTCAACCTCTCGGGGCTTCGAACTCCCACGACTTTGAAACCTACGCGAACTATTCTTTCTTGTACAAGGTTTCCAGACTCAGATCACATGACCCTTGAGAGGGTTCTTGGGTAGTTATCCCTAGGCCTGGTGACTTGACTGAAAATCCTTCCTAATTCGCCGAGTTATGAACTCTGTGACAGGGGTAAAGTAAACTCGTGGGTTTACTATAACGGTAGTCTTTTCAAGGAACTCACTTTGACTTTGGAATGCGAGGAAACTTTCCGGGAGAAGGTGCCTTCGGGGAATTAAACCAGGGCATAGCGCGAGTCAAGTAGATGGGACAATTCTCAAGGGAATGGACTTGTATTCTGAGCTTATTCATTCTATACATAAACCGATTATGGTCATATAAGTATAATCATGCATCCATTATTTCCAATCAAGACACAAGGCAAACACTTCTACACAGAAACCATTTATGACCGTATAATCATGAGCATGCATTCGTGATATTCAATTCAAAATACAAGACATAACACTTATCAGAAACACCAGATGTGATGCGACTGCTGAGAGGGGTGCTCGTTTCCACCCAACCATAGGCTCAATGATTCCAGAGTGATTTACCACTAGCCACCCCTGAGCTAGACCACAATGCTTTGAGATTCAGTCTCCTACCTCCAGCTCAACGGAAGTTAAGCACGAAGGTTACTCCCCTTCTTCTCTGTTCAGAACTCCCTGTATTTCCAGAGTTCCTCCATTTTTTCTTCCGCGATCCCTGTTGCGCCTCCTCTCCCCCCCCCCTTCCCCACACTTCCTTTCCTGCCTTTTCTGCAGGATTGCGTGTGGCGCAAATTCCCCCGTTTGTGGTCAGGTCTGAGAGCTTCTACGGATGGGCGGTTCAACCCCCATCCCTCATTAACTCTTGAGGAGCCTCCCCACCTACTATCCTGGCGGGTAATTCATTTCAGGGTCAGAGAGTTGCTTTGGTCTTTGAGCAAGTAAAAACCAGTACGGTATTGGTTCGGTGGAAGTTAACGCAACCATTCAAGGTCCCTTCCACCACCTTTAATTAGCCATCGTGGTATCATTTAACACATTCCCCCTCCCAACAATCATGCAACACATTTTCATAACATAATTTACATTCATTGACCTTTTATACAAAGGTCCGTCAAATCAAACATTCACATCTTTGAGTTTGCCATAGTTCTTGGCTAATATAGTTATTTTTTACAGACTGGGGGAATCAGGGTGTTACAATTCCCTCCCCTTTAAAGGAACATCGTCCTCGGTGTTCTATCTATCAATATGACATGTATGTACATAAGTAAACAAAATCGGATATGCCTGTTTCATGGCATCTTCCATTTCCCACGTAGCCTCATTTGGGCCAAAATGTTTCCACTGCACCTTGACCTGTGCAATGGTTCGATTCCTGAGTGGGGTTTCCTTTCTGTCCAGTATGCATTGAGGTTCTGGCAGGAATTCTCCCTCCGGTTCCACCTGGATCATATACCAGTCAATTATATGATTAAAATCGTGTACATATTTCTTCAATAATGAAACATGGAAAACATTATGTGCTTTTACTGTGGGAGGAAGTGCTAGCCTATAAGCTACAGGTCCCACTCTATCTAGAACTTCAAAGGGTCCACAATACCAAGGTGCCAACTTGGCATAAGCTCCCATCCTCAGGGAACTCTTCCTGGGCCTAACTCTGAGATATACGTGGTCTCCCGTCTTGAATTCTCTTGGAGTTCTCTTTCGGTCGACGTAACTTTTCTGTCTGTTCTGAGTGACCTTTAGATTTTGTTTTATCTGAATCACTTGTTGTTCCATTTCTTTCAACATGTCGGGTCCAATAGTAATTTTGTTTACGGGATTACTCCAACTGACTGAAGTGTTGCACGACCTACCGTAGAGGACTTCGAAAGGACTCGTCTTCAGGGATTCTTGGTAGCCGTTGTTGTAGGTGAATTCCACTAGTGGTAGGTAATCTTCCCACTTTTTGGGTTGATGCATTACATGCATCCTTTGTAACACCCTGTTTCCCCCAGTTTGTAAAAATAAATGGACTGGCCAAGAACTATGGCAAACTCAAAAATGTGAATATGTGATGTGAATGGACCTTGTGGAAAAGGTCGATGAATGTGAATATGAATTTATATTGCAGGACTGTTGAGAGGGGATATGCTGAAAAAGAGACCACGATGGCTGCAGAGAGGCGATGGAAGGCCCCTGGAAAGGCAGCGTTAACTTCCACCGAAAATCAATACCGTATTTGGACTTCACTGGCCCGGAGAACCAAAAGCGGCCCGCTGGCCCCGAATTTAATGTCTCGCAGGCTGCTAGGTAGATGGCTCCTCAGGAATTAATGAGGGATGGGGAGGTGAACCGCCCATCCGTAGAGTCGTCAGGCCTGACCATCGCGAGGGAAATCGCGCCACACACAACCTCGCAAGAGGATAAGGTGTGGGGGAGAAGCGATTGGGGGTAGACGCGAGGGGAGTAAGAGAACTCTGGCGATATGCAGAGTGAGTGATAGTAGAGAGGGAGGAGAGTAACCTTCGCTCCTGGTCACTGGCAAACAAAGACGCAGTCTCATCGCATCGTGGTCTCAGCTCGGGGGTGGCTAGCGGTAAATCCGCTGGGAGTCGCTGAGCCTACGGTTGGGTGGAAACGAGCACCCCTCTCAGCAGTTGCATAAGCCCCTGGTGTTACTTTCTGATAAGTGTTTTGCCTTTGACATCTTGAAATATATGTATGCTGACATCTATGATCATAAGCTGTGAAATGGTGAATGATTTCGTTATAGGAATGTCTGTATGATATTTTGATCAGCACTGGTAGTTGTATGTTTATAATGGAAAGACTACGTATGGCTTCTTATTTCATAAGTTGTTATTTATATGCATACTGATCTAATTCAGACTTCACGTCTGGTTCTCGGGAGAGCGGTACCCTTATTTGCCTCAGATAGTACCTTGGGTAAACTTCCCCATAAAGATACCCTTCTCAAACGCCCATCAAGAACCTGGAGAAAGGAAGTGAAATCCCATTGGGAGATCGGTGGTCACTCACGACCGTCAGATCAGAAGGAGAAATTGGAGTGTTAAGCGCCTTAACCCGGAATAGGTGTTGATCGACGGACAAGATCCCGTCGGGAAACCTGTGGTCACCCATGACTGTTAGATTGGTAGGAGAAAGTAGGATGTTAAGGCCTTACCACTTTGTCTTTCTGTGTCTTCGTGGTTAGCGAAGAGATCGGGATAGTAGATCCCCAAGGTCGAGGAGAACATCTGGACCGTTGATTTTTCCACGTCCAGGGAGTCGTGGGAGAATGCACAAGTTAGGAACCTGTCCGAGCCGTCAGATCTTGGCTAGAAAACCCGACAACCATTGGATCTGTCAGGAGATACTCGAGGGTCAAACCCCCAGTGAATAGGGGCGAAAACCCCGAAGTAGATCTGGACTGTCCGATTTAAGGAGGCTACGTGTCGCGAGATTACCCGTTTCGAGAAAACGGGAATCGCGAATTCGAAAGTCCTGGTGACGAGAGATCAGGACTTTCCATGGTGGAAACCCCGAAGCAGTCGTGGACCGTTCGATTTAAGGAGGCTACGTGTCGCGCGATTACCCGTTTCGGGAAAACGAGAATCACGAATTCGGAAGTCCTGGTGACGAGAGATCGGGACTTTCCATGGTGGAAACCCCGAAGCAGTCGTGGACCGTCCGATTTAAGGAGGCCACGTGTTGCGAGATTACCCCTTTCGGGAAAACGGGAATCGCGAATTCAGAAGTCCTGGTGACGAGAGATCGGGACTTTCCATGGAGGAAACCCCGAAGCAGTCGTGGACCGTCCGATTTAAGGAGGCCACGTGTCACGAGATTACCCGTTTCGGGAAAACGAGAATCGCGAATTCGGAAGTCCTGGTGACGAGAGATCGGGACTTTCCATGGTGGAAACCCCGAAGCAGTGGTAGACTGTCCGATTTAAGGAGGCTATGTGTCAAGAGATTAACCACATCGGGAAACCGGGGATTAAGAATTCGGGAGCCCCATGGTCGAGAGTTCGGACTCTCGTGATGATAAGTCTCGATGAATGGACGAGATTCTTTAGGAGGATCTCAGGGTCTATACGACCGTCAGATGTGAGGAAGAGATGCTGGTTTTAAGCTGGGGCACGAATGCGCATTAGAGTAAGTAGCGAGGAGATCTGGACAGCCAGAGTCCACCCGCCCAGATCGACGGCTGAGGCTTCATTCCGGAGCCCCCCTGCCATTCTTGCTTTTAGGGGGGGGGGGTCCGAAATCGAACGCGCAACTCTTGAACGGTCGGGATTAATTCGTCTTGATCAACGGTGCTCAGGCGAATTCCGGACCCCCCTTGCCATTCTGCCTTTAAT
>ML784825.1:941498-954512 GCA_009831015.1 Picea engelmannii
AACAAGGGTTCTCAGAGATGCAAGCATTGAAGGAAGATCTTAAGAAATCATAGGTTGGATCAGGGTGTTCATTTAGTAAAGATGGTTGAACAAATATTCAATTAAGACCCTTTTTTCAAGCGCAACAATCTTTACAACCTGTAGTAGACCTATAATTCTTTTATGACATATGGCTACAGTGCCTCTGACTGTTTCTGCTTGAAATAGGATTGTCTAGAGACTTCAAGGGCAAAGTCACCAATTTGGTTTGTCCATATTCATCTCACATTTAATTTGTTTTTTAATAGAGACATCACTCAAAGCCTCCTTCAGAATGGGCCCTTCCTCTCAAGAGTTTGATCAATATCTGTTATGAGGTGTCTCTAAGGGTAATGTTTGAAATGCAAGGGATGGGAGATTTTGAAGACTTTTGTTGATAACTTGTTATGGTTGGCTGCCATATTCACCTTGCAGATTTTATAACAGCTCTATCCATCAATGGGTAGAGCCAACATGCAGTGGCACATGCCCTCCTTATGATCATGATTACCACTTACATAACTTTATGTTTTCACGCTATGATTGTTGTCCTCCCTCACTTTCATTAAATAAAGAAAGGAGAAGTCTTTTCAGAATTCACATTGAACACATGCTTGTGTTAAGAGAGTTATAGCTAACTTGTCTCTTTCATTATACTTTACCTTCTTTATCTTAAGCAGTGAGATTTAAGTAGAAGAGATGGGCTTTGTGACATATGGTTACTCCAGTACTATTTGGATTATTTGAAGTGGAGGGGATAATGAAAGACTATCTTATTTATTCTCTTGTACACTTATGGGATGCAAGTTTGGGTGCCAAAGTAAACTTGTTTGGATCATTGTTGGAGTGACCAATGCTAGTTGAAAGAGATTTCTTGTTAGGAGAATCTATAGGCTAGTGTTCTTTACTTTTGATGGATTCTTGGTTTTCTTGGGATCGTGTTCAAGTTTCAGATCAGTTTAAGTAACTCTGATTAGGAAGCAAACCCTTATAAAAATGGGTCTTGCATAGAGATAAATCTAGTAGGATAGTTACTTGAACTAATAGTTACTGCATACACAAAGATGCCCCAAATAACTTCAGTTGGTGGCAGGCTGCAAAACACATGTGTTCCTTCAACCCAAGCTAGTTTCTCAATAAGGCTACTTGTCTTGCAATTTGTGAGGACACATGATAGAAGCATAACCTGGTAAAAGTCCGACTCAACTTTTCATATTAAACTTGGTACCAACACCAAGTACATCATGCAGAGATACGACACCAGATCTAAGTCATAGGATTTTATGAGATTTAGAGGGAGCTAGTTGGCACATACAATGATGCAGACATTTTATGAGACTCAGAGGGAGCAGTCCCTGTATGTGAGTTAGACCATGACCTGCAGTAGATGGCAGTATTGAGTTTAAATTTGTGACTCGTGACTTCTCTCAGAAAGAAGGGATTATCTATGAGGGCCCCCAATAAATGGCTGGGGTTCTTGGTCTAGAACCAACCAGAAACACTCTTGTGAGGGCCCCCAGTAGATGATTGAGGTTCTTGGTCTAGAACCAAGCAGAAAGACCTTTGTGAGGGCCCCCAGTAGATGACTGGGGTTCTTGGTCTTGGACCAAGCAGTAAGTCCTTAGATTTGTCTAGGGCCACTGGATGTGTTCCAGGGAACCTTTACTTAATGCATGGGTTGATCCTTGGTCTTGTACCTTGGTGGATAAGACCCTAGATGTGTTCTGGGGCAACCTGGTCCTTGACCAGGTAGATCTTGGTGTAATACTAAGATGTGTTGATGTGTGATCCTTTTCCTCTCTTCTGGGATGTATCTAGGAGTGTCTATGAAGATGGACCTGATCACATTATTGATGTACCCCCTTATGCAGTGATGATAAAGTTTATAGGTCACTATGAGACTCATGTGGACATGTTTTTCCATTATGTAACTCCCCTTGACTTTGACTTAAAATGTAACCCTTCGTTGTTTGCCTTCACTCTTGTTTTATGTGATGGAGATTTTATTTATGTGATTATGGTTTTAATTAAATATTAATTGCCATTTTAATTAATGTTTATATTAATTAAATGTCAATAATTGATTATAATTCTAATTACCCTAACCCCTCTCTCTAACTATAAATTAAACCATACCCTTTGTATTTTTACATTAACCTACTTTCACTCTCCTCGCACTTCCTAAACTTGTTGTGGCTACCTCAGTTTATTTTTTCTTGGTTATGGTACAACTTCTCTAGTAAACCCTCGATTTCAGTTTTGAGGCATTACTTGCACTCTTGTTGGTTGGGAACTTTAGGTTGATTCTGCTTTTTTGGTTATGATGTGATGGACCTCTTCCAATCTGCTTTTGCTGCCTATGCTTACCGAGATCTCTCTTGTAGCTGCCACAAACTATCCCATGTCTGCTTGAAGGAGCCGCGGAGTGTGCTTTGGCTGAGTATGGATGCCGTGACCCTTGTTTGTGGCTTTCGTAGTGTGTGTGAGGCTTCATATGCCTCCCTTCTTTGTGGCTGTTGCTGTGTGTGTGAGGCCACAGGTGCTTCCTTTCCCTTGACTGCCATTTTTGTCACAGGGTTTGACATTTGTTTTCAGATCTGAGTTTGTAGCCACTAGATCTGAGTTATGGAGCCACTTGTTTTTAGATCTGAGTTTGTAGCCACTAGATATGAGTTATGGAGTCACTTGTTTTCAGATTTGAGTTTGTAGCCACTTGTATTTTCAGATTTGATTTTGTATTTGATTAAGGATCCACTTATACTTCTAGATCTGAGTTTGTTTTCTTATGGAGCCACTTGTACTTCCAGATCTGAGTTTGTTTGCTTATGGAGCCACTTGTACTTCCGGATCTGAGTTTGTTTGCGTATGGAGCCTTTTGTATCTCCAGTTCTGAGTTTGTGTTTTCTTAATGGAGGGTTTGACACTTATATTCCAGATCTAAGGGTTTTCTTGTGAATTGATTTCCTTGGTGTGCTATCATTGTTTATTGGAGGTTTTCCCATTGGGGTTATTTTGCTTTTATGACTTTGGTTTATTGTTGTTTCCATTGGGGTTTTACTATCCATGGAAAAACTGTCCCACAATTCTTTTGACAAAGATCAAACCCTAGAGGTTTGATCTATGAACCTAAACTTCATCTGAGCATACTTACAGAGGCATACATCTACATGTGACAGGTACACCTCTCATTTGATTCTTGAGGTAAGTTATAGTTTATTTTGTACTCAGAAATATCATTTGTATTAGATCTGTTTATCTTATATGTTGATCTCATTGAAAGAAAAATTTTAAAAGTACATTGTTTTTCTATTTTCCCTATTTTTAACATTTGCAAAAAGGAAAGACTCTTTATTGTCAAGTTCTTCTTGATTTCTTGAAACATAAGTAGCTTGTAGTCAAGCGAAATCAAGTTTTAGGTTTTTTTTATAAGATCTTGAAATGTTAGTTAAGAAAAATTGAGTTTACAAAGAGTTAGTTACAAGCTTTGCTTTTAAATTCGAAGTAATTTTTCTTTCAAGTCCAGTGTCGTAAAAGTTAGCCGGGACCCCCCTCTAACACAGGGGATAAACACGAGGTCGCGTGATGAAAGACAATGGAGATAACCGCTCCAAAGCCAGACTGAACGCAGTGGGGATCATATATCGAGGGTCTTTCTCGGGAATAATACCGACTGCATTTGCCTATGAAGCTTCGTGGACCTCGAATCTATTCGAGATCCTCTGTTTTCTTCCAGATCATTTGGTTTCGATACCCTTGATAGGTTTCATACTTGTTATCCTACTCATTACGATCTGCCCGACAGTCGACTGTACCCGCCTGGTGATTGACTGCGAGCTGGCAACCTAGTTGCCCATATTCTAGGGACTTACATGGGTGACTGTAGGAGTACACCGTGGTACCTGGGGTAGACGTCGGATCACGCTTTACAGAGTATGCCCGGATGGTGCTTCCGTGTTCGAGTTGCACTTACATCGGTTAGTTGCTCTAGTGTTGATTGGTGTAACTGTCCTTCCTACTAGATAGCCCACTACTTGATTTGTCTTTAGGAAACTTTTTAGTGCGTGCTTGGTGTTTAAACACTAGTTAATCCTTACTGTGTCGGTTGATCATTTCACAAGGTGGAGGATCAACAGCTCCGCTGGTCGCGAAGGCTTCAGGGCCTTTTGCCAGTTACATTGGAGCCACCGTTGCGACGAATACTTGACCAAGAAGGGTCGTTCGAAGCGAGTGGGCCGTAGGAAATTGTGCTCGAGCCTGCTCCATGAGGAGACTATTCGATTCAGATGAACCTACCATTTCTGACCTTGAGGCAGAGGCTCTCAAGCTAGCTAACCCTCTGATTACTGACTTGTCGGCATCGATCTTGATTCAGATTGTCCCCCCCCGAGGTGACACCTTTTGAGCGCTAGCTAGTCCTACACGCGACAATGGAAGCGAATACTGCTACCTCGTCCAGGAGTCCTCATACTCCCGTTAAGGCTACTACCGTAGGGGGAATCCTACCTCCTCTCCCACCCTCGCCAGTCAGGACCACAATGGTCTCGACTCCCTCAACTTCGGGTAGTGGTCCGATACCGTTATCGGCTTCGACCACTGCTCGGTTCTTACTTACTCTACCTTATAGACCATGGGTATGGGGGCAGGGAGCTCAAACACTCCTGTGCAAGGGTCAACCGGGGGCGCTTCTGTCCCTTTTAATGTTATCCCTTACGGTGGGGGTCATATACTTCCTCCGTCCCCTTCACTCAATGGTTCTTTTCAACAACCAATCAGGTCAAACGTTAATTATAGCTTGTTTGGTGGAGGCAGTTTAGGACCTTCGTCTTATACAATGTTGGTGGGATCTATGCTGTTCTCTTTGTTCGACACACGTTTGGGAACAATGCTTTTTCTTCGACTGTTGTCTCGGCTGGTGGCAACCCCAGTTTTGGTCAACAGAACCCGGTGCAGGGTACTATTCCTTCACAGGGAGCGACGATTGGAATTTTCTCCACACATGGTCTTTGGAATCCTTGGCAGGGATCAGTTCCCTCGCAAGGGATGCCGGTTAGGGGAAACCCTTTCCATACTCAATGGAACTCTGGGCAGGGCTTCGTACCCATGCCCGTCGGATCGACTGGGGGAAATCCCTTCCAGGGTCCTTGGAACACAATGTAGGGAGAAATCCCTACACATACTATGTCGTCCAATTACGGGAGTCAGCCGATGATACTCCAACAGATGCAGTTTCTCTATGCTGGTCAAGGCCACAATTTTTACCAAAACCCTGGCCAACAGTCCAACTTTTCCTGACAACCTGGTGCCAGTCAAACTCCAGGACCCTCTTTCCCTGTAAATAGTTCACAACTGAAACTACCGTTTCTGGAAACGCTAGATCTGCCAGACTTATCGAGATTACTAAACGACCCATTTTTTCATGATCCGCTTTGGCCCCCCATTCCGACTAAGTTGCCTTCAGATATTCTGAAATTTGACGGCAAGCCTGACGAAGATCCAAGTGATCATGTGACGACTATTCATTTATGGTGCTCATCAAACTCACTGAGGGACGACTTCATCCAGTTGCGCCTTTTTCAACACACTCTTATAGGGGGTGCTGCGAAATGGTACATTGAGCTCGATTGCTCGAGGTACTCTTACTTCAACGACTTGGTAATGGTTTTATTGAATTATTTCCAGTTACCTGTGAGATACAATGTCGACACTGAATTGTTGGCCAACTTTGAGCAAACCAAGGCTGACCACATCTTTGATCATCTCTGAGAATGGCCGCGTCGAAAGAGCTTAATTAAGGTCTAGGTCCCTCCCACTTTCTTGCTTGAGTGGTTCCTGAAGTCTTTGGTGCTTTGTGTATCCAAAGACGTAGCGACTTACATAGTGTTTTTAGAAGAGGAGGCGATTATGAGAGCGCAACAGATTGAACTGATCTACTCTCAGTCCGACATGCTCTACGGGATTTTGCTAGATGTGCCGCAGTCTATTCTCGATAAGGCAAAGAAAAAATCTGGACCCCATGCCGACCGTATTGTGGGCTCAACATAAGGAAAGTCCACAGACCTGTTGTCGAATCAATTGCAACAATTGTCGATACAACAGACTGTGGCCAACCAGACTTCGAGTTCGGCTGTTCCCCCTACCCAGACGTCGGACGTACACAATGTGCAGTCGACGAACCCTAAGGCCAACCAACAGCTCGAGGGAAAGAAGAAACAACATAATAAGAAGGGTAAAGGGGATACAAATGCTACCAATAATGCTGGCGGGGGTAAAACGGAGAAGAAGTCGAAGTATCGATGTAATCTTTTCATGGAAGACCACCCGACTCATCCGTGCCCTCGGCTTGCAGAAGCTCAGAAGCTATTAGCGCAACAACAACCTGTTGTGCTGACGAACCCTTTTCCACAAGGGAAAAACATGGCTCAGGCTTCAACATCCTCGAGCGCGACAGGGGACAGTCAGGGAGCCCCCGCACCTACCAATAACAACCTGGCCGCAAATATTTACATGATGAATGCCGAAGCTAATATAACAACCAAGGATCGAGATTACATTATGCTAGAATCTGCTATAAAGGGCAAAGACACCACGAACCCACTGAATCCTCTCCAAATTGAGAAGGCGGTGGGCGAAACGATGAGTCGCATCTCAAAAGGTGCGTTTAAGAAGGCTTCTCATAATCCAAATGTGAGGGCCACCCAAAACTGCTCCTTTGTGGAAGATTTGACACAGATCCCTTGCGCGATATCTGTTTTTGAAGTCCTCCAAAGTTGCCCTTCGTAGAGAAAAGCTCTGTTATCCACCTTGGGATCGACAAAGACTTGTAACCCGAGAGCGATCGTTTTTTATTCAACTGACTTGAAACCTCGTCTTCCTTACCACATTGCGTTTCAGATAGTAGCGTCTTACACCAAGAAATATTTTACGCAGAATATTTTTCGTATAGTGGTTGACGAGGGTGCCTCGACTTGCGTGATGTCGTTGGCATGTTGGAAGGCCATTGGATAGCGTGGGTTGTCTCTGTCACCTACGTTGCTTATGACGTTTGACAGTCAGTTGTTCAGACCACATGGAATCATTCCTTCTTTCTCCGTGCAGTTGGAAGGAAAAACCGTGTGTGTCGAAGTTGAAGTGGTCGATGCGCCTTTCGATTACCACCTGTTGTTAGGAAGGAGTTGGACTTATGCGATGCATGCAGTTGTTGCTATGGTTTTTCGGGTCTTGTGTTTTCCGCACGAGGGCCGGATTGTGACCATTGATTAGTTGTCCTTCTCCCATCTCGACTCTTCATTGGGGGCTTCCACGGTCCCGATGATTGATAGTCTGCAACCCGACACTGTCAACTTAGGTGTTGGTTTGCTTCCATCGTTGATGTGAACTTTTGATTACCTGCCACCTTCTGGCGATGTCAAGCTTATATCAGCTGTTCTTGACCAGCCTAAGGATGCAATTCTACAAGTGTCATCGTTTCGAACGGGCTACTTTAACCATTCGTGGACTTTACCTGTCCCATCAGCCTCGATGGAAGGGACAAGGCATCCTGGCATGACTATGCCCTTGTCCGCGGCTGAGGTTGCGTACAACATTTTCCAATAGACTTCGAGCAACCCTGATCCGACTCCCCCACAAGAGTTAGATCCAGTTCTCGAGCCTATTTGTGCTCAAGGTTCTCTTTCCACTCAAGATCCTTTAGACCTGGTCTTTCCCTATGACGAGGCAATTATTTAGGCAATGACTGGTTCCGATAGAACTTGGGATGATCTACATCATAGATCTTACTTCCTTCCCGAGTTAAGGAGAATAGAGGCAGGATAATTTGTTTCGACCGTGAATGGAGAAAATTCTTTTCCTATCAATCCTCTGGCTACACACAGGGTTTATGCCAAGGGTAACATGGCAAGCATTGATACAAGGATTAAAATAGATATCTCCAATACCCTTGGTATTGTGGATAATGTTTTCATCGAAGCAGACTGCTCCCCCGAAGAGATTCGAACTTACACTTAGTTATTCAAAGAATTCCGTGATGTTTTTGCCCGGTCTTACGAGGAAATGCCAGGCATTGACCCACAAATTGTCGACATGAAATTACGACTTATCCTGATGTCAAGCCGGTCCGACAGAAACTTCATCTGGTAAATCCTCGAAAAGCGGCAACAATCAAGGCAGAAGTAGAAAAACTGCTCAAAGTCGATTTTATCTACCCTGTACAATTGACGGAATGGGTGTCAAACCCAGTTTCGGTTAACAAGAAACATGGTACGATTCACGTGTGCATGGACTTACGTGATTTGAATAAGGTCTATCCGGAAGACAAATTTCTCACCCCATTCATCGATCAGATTGTTGATGAGTGCGCAGGCTACAAGGTCTTTTCGTTCATGGATGGTTTCTCGGGATACAATCAAATCCAAATCAAACCCGAGAACCAACATAAAACATCTTTTATTTGTCCTTGGGGCACATTCACGTATCGTAAGATGCCTTTTGGCCTGAAGAATGTTGGATCCACCTTTCAATGGGCCATGTCGTTTTCTTTTCACGACCTTAGACAAATAGGCGAGGTGTATCTTGATGATCTAGCATCACGCTCTCGCAAGAGATATGATCATCCCGCTCATCTTCGACTAATCTTTGAACGATGTTGCTACTATCAGATTCACTTGAATCCTAACAAGTGCAGTTTCTGCGTGACATCAGGTCATCTCTTAGGTTTTATTGTTTCGACAACAGGGATCATGGTCGATCCTCTCAAGGTTGAGGCAATAGTTCAATTGCCTCCCTCGTGCATGATACCCCAGTTTTAGAGCTTACAGGGGAAAGAGATTTTTCTTCGGCGTTTTGTCGCAAATTACGTCGAGATCACTAAAGGGTTTATGCGTCTCTTGAAAAAAGGGGTCCCATTCTGTTGGGATGAAGTTGCTCAACGCTCCTTTGAAGCGTTGAAACACGCCCTGACATCTGCCCCTCTGCTCCGACCTCCTAATTATAACAAAGATTTCTTGTTGTATTTGGCTGCTGCAGAGTCGACCATCCGCATGGTCTTGGTTCAAGAAGATGATCTGCTCGAAGAGCATGTTATATATTACCTTAGCCGATGCCTAGTTGGGTCAGAACTCAACTATTCTCACGTTGAGAAGCTTGCTTTGGCAAAAGTTCATGCTGTCCAACGGTTCCGTCACTACATTTTGCTTTGCAAGACCACGATCATTGCCGTCGTGAACCCTTTCCAATATGTGTTAAAATGACAGGTCATTGGCAGAAAGATTAGTAGATGGATAGTCATCTTACAAGAGTTTGACTTGGATTTTGTTTCTGCGAAATCCAAAAAGTCATTGGTCTTTGCCGAACTCATTTCAGAACTTTTGGTCGAGTCTAGTGATATCATGCCTGAAGAATCGCCTATCAATCAAGATCTTTTTCTAATTGCATCTTCAAACCCTTGGTATGGAGATATACTAGTCTATCTCCAGACTTTGAAGTGCCCCACTTCTGCTTCCTGTGATGAGCGTCGACATATTTGACATCAGGCATGAAACTATCTCATACTCGATGACACTTTGTATCGTTGAGGCGTGGATTGCATCCTTCGCCGATGCCTTATCCATGAAGAAGTAGAGCTGGTTTTGAACAACTGTCACACTGGAGCATGTGGCGGTCATTTGTCTAGGTTGGAAAGAACCCAAAAGATTCTACGTGCATGTTACTTTTGGTCCTCATTAATCAAGGGTTGTGTTGAGGCAGTCAAGAAGTGCCACCCGTGTGAGATCTTCTGTTGGAAGATGCAGGCACATCATGCTTCTATGTTTCATGTCATTGTTGTTGGTCCTTTCACCAAGTGGAGGATTGATTTCACTACATGTCACCCGACCTTAGCCAAGGGGCATCGTTACATCATCGTAGTAGTAGACTACTTCACAAAGTGGGTCAAAGCTATGCCAACGTTTAACAATGATGGCAAAACAACAACTCTTTTCATTTTTAATCAGATAGTAGCGAGGTTTGGTATCTCGAAGGAGATTGTCACTGACGATGGCAGTCACTTCCAAAACAAAATGATGACTGAGTTAGCGTCAAAGATCGGGTTCAGGCAAGAACATCCGTCACCTTATTACCCACAAGTGAATTGTGAGGTTGAAGCTCTGAATAAGTCTCTCAAGACTATTCTTCAACGTACGATCAATTCTTCCAAGTCAAATTGGAATTTGATGTTGTACTCAATGTTGTGGGCCTACTGAACGTCTGTGAATACTGCCACTGGTTTTTCACCTTTTCAACTCGTATACGGGCTGGAAGCAGTCTTACCTATTGAGTGTTAGATTCCTTCTTTAAAGTTGGCAGTGGAATTACTGTCGGACACTTCATCGCTTGAGGAACGCCTACTATATCTCGAGCAGCTCGATGAGAAACATCGTGATGCAGCCTCAGCCAATGAGGCTCGAAACAAGTCAAGTTTCAGTATGATTGGTCCATTCGTCCTCGGATTTTCTCCGAAGACGATCTTGTCCTGGTCTATGATTAAGACAAAGATACCCTGGGGGTAGGCAAGTTCAAACCCATGTGGTTCAGACCGTTCATTGTGAAAGAGGTCTTGAAGAAGGACGTTTATCGTCTGGTTGATTTTGAAGGAAATGCCTTGGCGGAGCCTAGAAATGGGCTCTACCTAAAGAAGTACTACTGTTAGGTTGGTCACCTGGGTGGCTTTTTATACATATGTATAGCTTCTTATACAATGTTTGTCTTTTTTGTTTTGTGGATGTGTAGTTATTTATGTCTTCTTTTTCACAGTGGCAGATGTCAAGTGAATTAGAGGTGTATTTTGGGTTCGTGGACAACACTAGCCGACACACTTGGAGGATTGCTTCTGCAACTTGGGTGATTTTCACACATGGAGGCCAGTTGCTATCTTCCAGAGATATTTGTCTAGGTGACGCTACAAACAATATTGCCGAATACAGTGCAGTGATAGAATTGCTTCATGACTCTTTGTCACATGACATTTCTCACCTTCGGGTCTACCTAGATGCTCAACTGGTTGTGCCCCAGTGAAATGAAGTTTACCGCGTTTATGATAGCACTCTGCACCGACGATTCCTTAGGATACATCTCTTAGAACGTTCTTTCGATTACATTACGTATATCCATGTTCCTAGGAAATTTAATCATATGACAGATACTCTAGCTAATCAAATATTAGATTGGCATGTTGCACACATATAAAAAGAGAAGCACACACATACACATGTACATACATTTGTTAAAAATGTCATCCATAAGACATAAAAGATGTATATTTATATATCTCAAAAAGTGTCATGAGTACATAGGTGGGTACGAACGCCTCAATAGTGTTCAATATACATCGTTGGGCTTATGCCCTCAAAAAATACATGTACAAAAAGTTCCCTCGGCACATCAAAAGTCTATCCTATCTAAGCACGAGGCCTATTGGCCTTGCCATAATGCACAATAGCGTTGGCCAAACGCTGGAAGAGCTGGACCTATGTTCAAGGAACCCCTACTACATGAGGGTGCATAGAAGGTGGGAGATCCTCGATCTCAACCATAGGTACAGTGCGAGTGAGCGCAGTGAGGTTGCGCTCCACTCGTCTCAGAACCCTCTCAGCCTCTCTAGCTAGAGGTCCCCCTATAGCTGCTAGCCCTCCGGCTACTGCTGGTTCTGCCTCTAGTCGGGGACGTCGCCGAGTCTTGGCGAAGTCCGCTGGTCATACATGCCCCACATCTATACATAACAAATACACAAGTCAGTACTCTATACACATAAAAATGATATATATATAAACAATTAAAAATTAAAGAACTTTAAAAGTATGTTACATGTTGTAACCTAGGTCTACACCCCTGTCTCTCTCTCTCACATTTCCATATGCCTTCATCATTTTTTCCTCTTCGGGTTGGTTAAGTCAGTTTACCATTTTTGAGCGACTTGGTTCTTATTAGTTTCTTTTCTGTTTGAGTCTTTGCGCATTTCTGTTTCTGTTTTTCCTGAAGGATAAAACACATGTCGTATTTGGTTCATAATGCTTTTCATCACATTTGCCATTGATTGAGCTCAAAACAGGTCGACCAAGCCTTTTTGTATGCACAGGAAAGGCCCGTAGACAAACGCAACAATCCAGAGCGGACAATTTCGGATCTAGATTGTGGGAACAAACAAGTTAACTTTCGATGGTGGTGATCCATCAAGCCAATCAGATCGATAGTTTTCGTGTATTCAAAGTGTCGAAATCGCGCAATGTTTAACATCAAGAATCACTCGAAGTCCCGAAGACGAAGAGCCGAAGAGTCGAACTCTCGAAGCCTCGAAGACGAAGAGCCAAAGAGCCGAAGCCCCGAAGTCCCGAGAGCCCGCCACATCATTTCGGGCCCGTACTACTTCGAGAGAACTTCATGCCTCACATTTGAAACTCTCGAAGCCTGAAATTTCAAAGTGAATCTGGACAATCCATCAACAAGGACATGTGGAGGCAGATCATTCACTTCGACGATTTTCCTCTGAGAGATTTTCATGCTTCACATTCGAAACTCCCGAAGCCCGAAATTCCGAAGTGAATCTGGACCATTGATCTCAAATCAAAAAGAACCGTTGATCCTTGCAGCAGGTAAATATCACCCGGACCACAGATCATAATTAGATCGGTGGCCACACTTCATTGCAGGGACGTAAACAACTCGAACATTAATTTTTCAAAGAAATCCCGCAATTGGAACCATGGTATTGTTGGAAGGGTATGTGGCAGCTTGTGGGGGATTGTGGGCCCAAAAGAAGTGTGGACCCTGTTAGGATATTTAGACACTTAGGAGTTAGTTAAGATCTACTTGGTCTAATATGTCGTTCGGTAAAAGTGTGTTTCTTTAGTATGCATTAGTATGCATTTGTAGTTAGGCAATCCGACGGTCACGATATGTTCCCGACATAGAGTGATCCGACGGTTCATACTCTCCTCGATCTTAACGGCCATTGATCCGTGGCTTAAC
>ML784826.1:0-33798 GCA_009831015.1 Picea engelmannii
AAATGTTTTGGAAAGAGGAAACATACTCCAATATAATTGAAACACTTTTTTTTCTTTAAGGTCAACCATAAGGGATAAGATTAACATGTGTAAGGCTTTGAAGGCTTAAGGGGACCTTGCATGTTATTGAAAATTTCCAACCATCAAACTGAATAATTCAAGGAAATCTCATTTTTTCTTGACAATTTAGTTTGTTTCTTGGTTTATTTAATAATAACTTCAATTAGATTTGGAAACACTAAAATAGATTATTCAAAAACACTAGAACTCACATTTTATCTTGCATAGGTTTGTTGAGAGTATTGGAGGCCAGAGTTTTGTAGATATGGAACTTGATGAGGCAGATTACACTCTGAATCCATATGAAGGTCATCCTATCTAGGTTGTTACTAGGACTGAGGCAATTGGGGGTGGATATGTATAAGGTGTTAAGGTTATTACGCCTTTTGGGTCCAAAGATAGAGGAGAAAACTATAGGAAAAAGATTTTTAGGTGGCTCATCTTTGGATCAGATAGGTACTATAGAAAATGACAAGAATTTTTATGATTTACAATCAAAATAATCAAAGTTAGGTAGATGATTTACAGGTGATAAGATAAAATAATTGATCTACACGATATCTCAAGACATATTGGGATTTTCTCCTCATCATCGAGTAGGTTTTGGTTGTGTTGACTTTAATGTGCCAAGTTTTTTTTCTGTAGAAATGTAAGGGAATAAGTTCTAGGTTTACAGGTTGTGGTGACCCTTATTGAGCTTTCGGGTGGTTTTTTAGGTAATTCCATTGTGCTCAGACAAGGGTTGGAGGAGGGTTCTCAGGTTAATTTCATAAGGGTGTCTTGGAGTCAGGTTTGGATTTGGGAAAGTGGTTGCTTCTAAGTAGTTTGAATTCATCTTGATTAGCTCAATGAGGGTGGATGAAGATAATGTGAAGGTGTCGAAGAGGGGTGAAGTGTGCACAAGTGAAGTAATTGATGGAGTCGAGGAAGGAAATGAAGTTGTGAAGAATTAGAAGGTGTGATGAGGTGTTTTTTCCCCTATTGTAGGTGTTTTTGGATATTAAGGAGGTAGCTAGTGAGGAGGTGAATATTCTAAAATTTGGTAACCGAGGTGTTAAAAAAAGAAAAAGGTGGGTCAAATAGAGGGGTTCTTTGGTGAATATTGAGTTCGAAGAAGATGTTAAGATGTATGGAGTAGTGGAATTATCGATTCAAGATATTGTTGGTTATTTCTTTGGCTATAGGATGATGTTAAGCACCAAATATATAATAATAACAGAAAACAAAAATGTTGCAGTGAATACCAACGGAATAGCAACAGAGAATGATATAGCAGCGGAACAACATAATATATGGAACCACAATACCAAAATAAAACCTTTATTGATAGGAAACAATGTTCACTTGCCTCTTTGAGGGGGAAACCTCCAACAGAGCAGTCTATTACAATAATTCTCAAGACAAATCCCTCTCATACCTTCTACTCTTATTTATACTAATTCTATTTTCTAAAGAACATTCTAGAGGAAGATCTTTCTAGAACTGAAAACTTCTATTAGGTATTCTTACATTGACTTGTTCATATTTATTAAATATGCCTCATTAACTAGTATCAACATTTATTACATGGAAATATATTATTCTACCTATATGAGAAGTTAGGGTTTAGGTCCCTAACATGCCCTACCCCTTGAAGAACAGCCTTGTCCTCAAGGCTTGAGATGAGGAAATTCCTGGAGAATAGTTGTTGGATCCAAGGTGGCATCTTCTGGAGTTGTATCTTTACATTGCATTAATACCTCCTTGATGGTGCGTTAACAAAGACGACGTTCATGCTAGTCCAATACTTCCTATGGCTGCAACCATATGGAACATTCAACATCCAACTCCAGAAGATTGGTTTGAGTTTGGAACTTAGTTCCAATCACCTTCTTTAAGCATGAGACATGAAAAACTTGATGGATCTTAGAATGATTAGGAAGAGATAACTGATAATCCACTGGTCCCACACATTTGAGAATGGTATAAGGACCATAAAATTTGGGAGCAAGCTTTTGACAATGTTCAACTTTGAGTGAAGTCTACTTGTAAGGTTGTAGACAAAGAAACACCTAGTCTCCTGTAGCAAATTGGCGTTCTAAACGTCCTTGATCTACTTGTTGTTTCATTTGATTTTGATCCATGACCAAATTGTCTTTGGGAGCACTGAGAATGGTGGCACGGAATGTAAGATTTTTTTCAACCTCTTGAACCTTCGACACCCCTGGTATGTAGGAAAGAATTGACGGGGGATTTTTTCTGCATACTGCTTCAAAAGGAGTCATGCGGGTAGTAGTATGGTAAGATGTGTTATACCACCATTTAGGTAGGGGTAACCACTGAGCCCATTGATGTTGTCGGTCAGATGCAAAACACCTCAAATATGTTTCCAAACACTTGTTGAAAACTTCAGTTTGGCCATCAGTCTGTGGGTGATAAGCAATATTGAGATGTAATTGTGTGCTCTGGAGCCTGAATAGTTCTTTCCAAAAATTGCTGGTGAAATTTGGATCTCTGTCAGATACAATAGAATGAGGCATGCCATGAAGCTTGAAAATATGATCCATGAAAATCAAAGTCACTTTGGATGTTGTGAATGGGTGTTGAAGAGCACAAAAATGAGCATATTTGGAAAGACGATCAACTACCACCATGATGAATGACTTATTGCCAGATTTAGGTAATCCCAAAATGAAATCCATATAAATGTCCCTCCAAATAGTTGGTGGAATCGGGAGCGGTTGTAGTGTTTCTAGAGTTTTGACAGTTTCCTCCTTGTTGTGTTGATAGACATCACATTCATCCACAAAGGTGCGAACATCTTGTTTCATACCATCCCCCAAAAAAGAATGTTTAACTTGTTCATAGGTTTTGGTAAACCTGGAATGCCTTGTTGTGGGTGAAGCATCAAGCTCAGAAAGTACCATGGATTTAATTTGTGACTAGCGGCTTAAATATGGACATCCTTTGTAGCGAAGCACGTCATTGTGCCAAGAGTACACTAGAGAAACTGGAGAATTGTCTTGCAATTGTTGGATCAATCGAGAATTTTTGGGGTCTTACAACCATTCTTGGCAAACAAATTGAAGCCAATCTGGTACAATGAAAGAGAGGGAAAAAAGGGATCCTTCTTCTTCATACTTTCTGGACAGAGCATCCGCCATGAAATTTTCTTTTCCCTTCTTATAAATGATATCGTAATCATAGCCAAATAGCTTGGTCACCTATTTTTGTTGCTCCTGGGATGAAATCCTCTGTTCTAGGAAATACTTGAGGCTTTGATGGTCAGTTTTAATTTGGAAGCGTTTCCCCAAGAGACAAGGACACCAGAGATCTACAACATGAAGAATAGCCAGCATTTCCTTTTCATAGATTGATTGGACAAGATGTTTCTCCAAGATTTGTTTGCTAGTGAAGGCCAAGGGTCCACCCTCGTGCATGAGTACTGCGCCGATGCCTTTCCCGGAGGCATCACATTCGAGGACAAAAGTCTTTGTGAAGTCAGGAAGGGCCAAGACAAGAGTTGTGCACATGGATTCTTTCAATGCTTGAAATGATTGATCAACTGCTGGAGTCCAGGTGAAATAATTCTTTTTGAGGAGAGCAGTAAGAGGCACTTCAATTTTTCCATAATTCTGAACTAACTTGTGACAATACCCTGTTAAACCCAGAAAACAACGCAATCTCTTGAGAGTTTTTGGGCAAGACCAATCCTGCATAGCTTCAATTTTCTTAGGATCCACCCTTACACCATCCTGGCCGACAATATAGCCCAAGTACTCCACTTCCGAAGCTCCAAAGGCACATTTAGATTTCTTGAGAAAAAGTTGGTGCTGAGAGAGTAGACCAAGAACTTGATCCACATGGGTAAGATGGTCTACCTAGGTTTTACTATAGATGATAATATCATCAAAGAAAACTAGGACAAAATGACGGAGAAAAGGATGGAAAACATGGTTCATGAGACTTTGGAAATTGGAGGGACAATTACATAGGCCAAAGGGAATGACCAAGAATTCATAGCGACCCTCATGAGTATGAAAAGCAGTCTTAGGAATGTCTTCCTCTTGCATACATATTTGGTGGTAGCCAGAATGTAGATAATGTTTAGTAAAATACTGAGCACCATTTAATTCATCCAAGAGATCATCAATGAAAGGAATGGGAAATTTGTCTTTGATGGTGAGTTTATTGAGGGCGCGAAAATCAAGACACATAGGCCAAGTACCTTATTTTTTGAGTATCGTGAACACAGGGGGAGAATAGGGGTTGGTACTAGGGCGGATAACACTTGTGGCTAGAAATTATTGAATTTTTTTCTCAATTTCATTCTTTTGGGAAAAGGGATGACAATAAGGGAGAACATTGGGAGGAAGACTATCGGGGATGAGAGGAATGGAATGATCATTAACACCACGAGAAGGAGGAAGTCTCTGGAGAGTGGAAAAAATAGCTTGGTATTTGGAGATGATACATTGAAGGCCATGATGCACCACATGTGTCTCAATTGCTTGAATGGAACAGAGTTGGGAAATAATCCCAGAATGACCTTTTTTGAGGAGCTCTTCCATTCGATGGGAACTGATGATCTCAGTGGATCTTGTTGTGATGCCTTGTAATTTCTATTGTTGTCCCACCTGTTGGAATTGCATGGTTAATTCCTTAAAATCCATGAGGATGGGACCAATAGTGTGTAACCATTACACACCAAGCACAATATCACAACCACCCATGTCAATATCAAACATATGAGATTTCAGGTGGTACTGCCCAATTTGGAGACACACATTTTCACAACATCCACCACATTTCATGGAACCACCATTGGAATTCATGATTTTAAAGTTGTTGACTTCATGTATATAGAAATGGGTTTCTTGGGAAATACGATGGTGAATAAAATTATGAGTGTTTCCACTATCAATTAAGATGATGAACTTTCAATTCTTAATGTAGCTAATAGGCTTTAGGGTTTGGGGAGCAGAGAAGCCAATGAGAGCATTCAATGAAATGACAGGTTCTACTTCTGGTTGGTCAGAGGGTGTAGTAATATCAGTTGGCTCAGGTAAATCTGCCATAGGGGGGGGTCTCGAGCTCTTCTTTAGAAACATCCTTAGAGATGGCCATAAACAAATTTTGTTCCTTACATTTGTGCCCCGGAAAATATTTTTCATCACAATTATAACAAAGGCCCTTGAGTTGGCATTCCACCATTTCAGCCTGAGTTAATTTCTGGATCTTGAGGGGAGTGGGAGGAGGGGCAGGGTTAGTAGGTCTAGTGCGAGGAAAAAAGGAAGGTTTTTGGGTATGAGCAGAGACAATTTGTTGTTCTTCCTTATCACGTTGAGTAGCTTCCAACCAAGTGTGAGGGCGAGCCATGAGGACTTGGGATCAAATTTCGTCTTTGAGGCCACTGATAAAACATTCCGGGAAGAAGGCATCAAACATGCCATCTGTTCTGAAAGCCAAGTATTCAAAGGAAGATATAAAGTCTTCCACTGTGCTAGATTGCTTCAACTTGGTCAAACGACCAAGATAGTGGGTGTTAGTGTCAAAGCAGTCATATAGCTTTTCCACAAAATGAGTCCAAACAACATACCCCTGGCGTGTATTTCTGCGTCGTTGCCACCATTGCCAATGTTTTGGATCCAAATAGAGGACACCATAACGGAGTTTTTCCAGATCATCAGTAATGCCATGTAAGAAGAAATAATTTTCCATTAGAGTGACCCAACCAGTGGGATTGGATCTGTCAAATTGTTCACTTCAACTCGAGGAAGGAGGGGTCACGAGGAAGGGAACTGGAATGAGGGGCCATATTATGGGAAGAGTTCTCACCTTCAGAGTGGGAATATTATTCAAGGGAGGGAGATCCAAGGGCCGATTTCAACCATTGGGCGAGGGAGGAAAATTCACCTTTAACCTCTGCTAATTTGCCTGTAACTTTGGCCTCAAAGGTGTCCAAGCGGGAATTATTGGAAGCAATTTTAGAGGGCATTCTTTGGATGTCAACCTTGTGTTGTTTGGATTCATCTTGTAGGTGAAGGAATTCTTGGTTTTGAGTGTTGGCCATGGGTGGAGGAGGGGAAATAAAGACAGGAAGTGGGACCATGGAAAAAAGAGTAAAAATTGATGTATATGAGTGTGTTCCGTGTGAAAAGAGGAATGCAACAAGATAGGTGTCAAATAAGGGTGTGAGAAGGTAAAAAAAAAAGGTTAAAAATGATAGGTATCACAACGATCAAGGTGAAAAGGGGAATTCAAATAGATAGGTCTAAGATCCAGGCGAAAAGGGAATCCAATGAAATATGTATCAAATAAGGGAACTGACAGGTCCCATTTTTTTTTTTGCTCCTTTTCCCCCTTTTCTTTCCCCCCTTTTTTTTACTTCACTAGGGTTTTATGCATACATGAATAATACCGTAGTATCGAAATTCCCAAATTATTAACAAAAAAAATAAAATAAATGTATAGTGATTTTCGCAACCCGAATGCAGGAGGAAAGGTTGCAGGGAAATAAATCTTCTCTGTTCCTTTTTTGTTTGTAATGTTTGCAACCCGAATTCCAGAGGAAAGGTTGCACATAAATAGATGTGCTCTGTTCATTTTCTGTTTGGTTTCCTTCCCAAGGGTTAGGGTTTCCAAGGTGTCTATAGAAAAGGGATTTCCCTATGCTATAGCTCTCTGATACACATGCAGGGTTCAACAATAGTGCTCGACCCAATATCTTAGGGAACTAAATAAGGAGGCTAGACCGTACCCTTAGCTGTACTACACGACTACCCAAGTACTAGATATTATCTTCCCGAGTGATGTTCTCGGTGGAACTATAGCATTAAGACGACTGATCGATTGATCTATGGTTGGTTTCAGGATAGCTAAGGGGTCTCCCGATATACCAGAGGTACGTGAAAAAATAAGTCTGTATACAGGTGTTGTTTGATCCACTACCACTTGAAGGGGTACCAATAGGGGTTACAAGGGTGGCCAACAGATGTGCGCTTAAGTACCTCTTGTATTTCCTGCGTGTATGCTTTCCCAACTGTGGATTTATGTGCTGAACGACAAATCTTTGTATCTTAAAGACGTAGGAATACATCTCTACCTTGGGAAAAAAATTAACCCACAAATTCTGCCAAGGAAAGTGCTCTGATACCACTTGTTAGGCACCATATCTATTATAGTAGCCAAAAACAAAAATGTTGCATTGAATACCAGCAGAATAACAACAAAGAACAATAATATAGCAGGGAAACAACATAATATATGGAACCACAATACCAAAATAATACCTTTATTGATAGGAAACAATGTTCACTTGCCTCTTCAAGGGGGAAACCTCCAGAAGAGAAGAACTCTATTACAATAATTCTCAAGACAAATCTCTCTCATACCTTCTACTCTTATTTATACTAATTCTATTTTCTAAATAATACTCTAGAGGAAGATCTTTCTAGAAGAATAAGCTTCTATTAGGTCTTCTTACATTAACTTGTTCATATGTATTAAATAGGCCTTATTAACTAGTATTTTCCTTTATTACATGGAAACATATTATTCTACCTATATGCGAAGTTAGGGGTTTAGGTCCCTAACAAATGAATGAACAATCTTTGAAGGAGTGGGTGAATTGGGCTATGATATTAGGGCATTTGCTGAATTTCAATATTCTCTTTTGAGGGTGGATGAGTTTTTTTTATTTCGATATGCAGATAATTCAAAGAAGGTCTTAGATAAGTCATGGAAAGGGGATACAAATCCAATGTTTTTGAAATAGTGGACACCCTTCTTTGATGCTCGATATGGAAGAATGGAATTTACTCTAGTTTGGATAAAGCTGTGAGGATGGCCATTTGAATTTTGGTTGTTTGAGGTGCTTAAAGAAATTGGAAGTTTGTTAGGGAAGCTCTTGGAGGTATATATGATTTATCTTGATATGGGCTCTATGATTGTGGAAAAAATTATAATGGGGATGGATCTAAGGGAAATTTTGGTGGTTGAAACAAAATTTCATAAGGGGATGCATGCTTTTACTTAGCCCTTGGAATATGTAGGGATACCCTTTTAGTGTGCAAGATACCATTGATATGGGTAGTTGGAACATGGATGCAAATTTCCTTTTCGCAAGAGGGACTGGGTTAGGAAGGAACCTTCTATGGGGTATGAGAATGTTTCTAACAAGGCATCAATAAGGTAGTCAAATTCAAATGATTATTGTCCAAAAAAAATTGAGATGGAAAACGATATCTCCAAGGGGACAGTTGGTAGAGATGGGGAAGTAAAATATTCGAGGGTTATAACATAAAAAAGTGGTTTAGACCTTTAGGAGGATAGGTTGGAGTCATCTAAGATGAAGTTGATTGCAAATGATATTCCATCGGTTCCTTATTAGGAAGAAACAGGTAAGTCTATGAAAGACCTCATTCCTTTAAATCTTCATTCTCCATTTGAAAAGAGTCTAGATATGGGTTCTTGGAATTTTGTGGAATTGATCCTAATATTTATAAGGGTAAGGATTTATATTCAGGGGGGATGAATGTTTTTAAGAAGACTTCTCATTTGATTATAGGGAATTTGTAATTTAATGTGTGGGAGTTTGTGTTAGAAGGGTTTTCTAAATTCTATATGGATAGAAGGGTTTTATATGATCACATGTTTTCAAATTGTCATGAATATGTGTAGGATGACTTTCACAGATATTAACCTAATACCTAGGAAAGAGGGTCTTAGTAATGTTGAGGGGAGTATCAATGGAGGTCTAGGTTTAATTGAAGGAAGAAAGGAAAGGGGTAGTTTGAGGTAGAAGATCAAATCTCTCCATTGCACAAGAAAATACCCAATATGAAGTAATATTTGGTAAACAACACTATCTAGTTGGGGTTCTTAGTGAAAATATTACCCATTTGGTGGGTGGATCATGATTTGTCTAGATTTTAATTGTACAGGGATGGATAGTACCTAGGAAAAATAGTCCTTGAAAAGGTTTGTGGAGATACGTAGGCTTGACATTTTACTTCTACATGAATCTATGGGTGAAGGCTAAAAAATTGTTTTTGTTTTAGAAAGGTTATTGTGGAGATGGGAATTTAATTATCTATATTCTAGGGGTAGACTAGGGGGTCTCATTATTGGGTGGAGGGCTAGAGTTTTATCATGGTCTAACATTTTCTCTTTTGATTTAGGTTTGGGAATAGTGTTATTTTCCCATAAAATGGGTAAATAGTATATTTTCATAAACATTTATGGTCCCTATTGTTATCACCTAAAAATCACTCATAGAACTATACAAGTGATCATTGGAAGGGTCATCAGTTAAATACACAAAGGTGATTACTCATGGTATTAGTACACCATCTTTAGCATACAAAACTATATAAAGTGGTATTTTTAACGATTTGCATGACTTAACAATATGTATTTTGTGCAACCTATGCACTCTTGCACGACTGTTCCTTTGAAAGTCATGTAGATCAACCATAAGTAAAGTTTCAACAACTTTTGGTGCATTAATGAAAAAGAATCCCATCAAAAGTAATTTCTGGTTGAAGGAACAAAAGGCCTCAAACACATGGGCATTCAAGACTGGTACTATGGGTGGTTTCATGGCCACTCATGCACGAGAAGCTACACCTAAGTGGAATTCCCTTTCCCATTGGGAAACCGTCTTTACCAAGCTTGGTTTGAGGCCTATAAAAAGAAGCCATTGACATGCACAAAGAGAAGATAATCCAAAGCAAAGTTATGCTATGTGCATGAGCTTAGAGAAGCCTTTTTCTCACATTATCATTCATACATAAGCATTGTGTATTAGAAATCTCACCTATTGAGGGATTTTTACACACATTCTTATCTATTCATTAAGAGAGAAAGGTTATAAAAGGGAAAAAAAGAATCCATCCCAAGGAGGAGGAAAGGAGTTCACTAGTTCACTAAATCCTCTATGTTGCTGTATTTATTGTTTATCCATTGGTATAATAATTTCATCCTTGTTTTTAGATTTCATGCTCATTCTTCTTATTTTCTTCTTATGCTTGGATGATTTGGAATATGGTGCAATACTAACATTCTAAAAAATTGATTGTAGTGTTAGTTTAGCCTAAGCTAACACTAAATTGTCTTTTTTTCTCACTAAGTGGAAAAACAGAGAAAAAATATTGGAGACTCTACCGGTGTTCTAACTCACATTTGTTTCCTTATAGTCTTGAAGATCCCCTTCTCTCACCTTTGTTGTTTTCCAGGTCACCAAACCGGCCTACTCAAGCATTCAAACCAAGCTTTTGGACCCTCATATCTTCAGGATTTTTGCTAAAGGTTTTTCATCCATGGTGACATACTCTGTGGATTTCGAAAGAACAATAACGTAGATGCATGGAAATATTTCCTTTCACTACATTATATCATTGTATGGCTTGCAAACATCAACTCCCTTGTTGCCACTGTGACCCATGCAAATCCTCTTTTCTCCCTAGGTTGAGGGTGTTTTTCACCCTGACCTTCCAATAGGGGCCAAGAGTTCAATTACTTGCACTTTGTAAGACTAAAAGATCTTGCTTTAAGTTCATTCTTTCATGCTAAGTTAACTAATCTAGATTAATAGGGAGAATAAAAGGAACCAAAATTTTCTTTTTCCGCCACATGGATGGCTACTTGAGCACATGAAATTTTAGTTATATTTTAAACCATTAATCACTTTACTTTTTTGGTACTAGGATCTTCATTTTCCACATTAAGTATGCTCTTCACCTCACATTCCCTTGAGTGATCTTGGTGAATCAAAAAAAGGTTTGAAGGATTCCTCCATCTCATTGGTTTATGTCAAAAACAAATATGGATTAAACTAAAGTTGAAAGTAAGCACCCCAAATGTGCACATATTTACTTTGTTTTTTATTTCAAAAGTTTTTTCAAGATCAAACACATACAAATAACTAGGTGAAGCCAAAGCACCCATACATGTGCATTTCATTGTTTATTTTTGCATACACAACATTAGGGAGTTAAAGCATTGGAAGGACCACAATTGTCCACATCATTGTACAACCTAGGAGAGATATCATTTTTTTAAAAGAACACTTACAAAATTAAATATTATAACAGACCCCAAATGTCCATATCTTGACTATCTAAGACTAGTTTCATTTTTAAGCAATTTCCAATTACACAAGGTTGTCAATCACATTTAGAGCTTAAATTAGAGAAAAGTGATTGACCCCGTGACACCCACATGTTTCAATTATGCTCATAACAATATTTTTTCACACTTCACTCTTGCACACATTAATACTCACACACTAAATGATTTCTTGAAGATCCATTTTTTTTTAGTATGCTCTTCTCCTTGTGCCCACAAGTGATCTAGGAGAATAAGAAAAAATCAAGAGTTATAAGGAAACCTTCATTCACACCCTTAAACAACATGATTGGTTCACGACCTTAATTCTATTTTTTTTTTAAAACACAACTCTAATAACCTACTAAAATCCTCCCTTGTGAGGTCACAAAACAAAATTTTAGTTCATGCTAGCATTTCGGGGGTAGGAATCCAAATAACCCCCTATCATCAGTTTTCATATGAAACATAATAGTTGACTATATAGAGTATGTCAAATCCTTCACCTCAAGTGTACCTACACCATAAGGAAAAGAGATACTCGTGAATGGGAAAAGGATTAGGTTCTGTTGTTCCGTGTGAGCCACCCAACTCCTGTAATATTTCCTAATCTGTGACCACTCTTTGAGGCTGAGATTCCCTTTCCGCACTTGAAGGAGGTGACCTAGTGGAAAAAAACTATAATTTTTTAGAGAGGTGGTGGTTGTGGGATGCAACTGCACCTAGGACATATTTTGAACAACTATTGGAAAATGTCGCTAGTTCCTCCAGGACATGCACCCTCTACCCCTCATTATAACTAATCCTTTCATACCTTCATTAGTCTCTTTTTTGGTGGGTTCATGCCCCATTGTTGAGAGCTATTGGATGGCCTAGTGACTTTGAGCAGAAGGACACTAAGTGTTTAAGACAAGTTCTTTTGTTTTTATTCGCCCACATAGAAAATATCCCACCCTACCCAAACATTTTACTTTAAGTCGATAAATGTATGTTTGTTGTATTCCTTTGACATTAACGACATTTAACTTTGTTCTTTGTTAAAAGTAGGCCATACTTATTGAAATCAAAATTTAACTATCTTTTCACTTAAGAACATCACACACACTTTTGCTAGTCTAGAACCATAGGGAATCCACTACCTTCCCAACATTCCAGATGCATGTTTGGCCTCCCACTAGTATTGGGAGGTCTCCTGGGTTTTACCGCTTCACTGGTTCAACCTCCCCACTCATATTTGAGTACAACAATGCTTGGTTCAACTTTGTTTGGTCCCATCTTGCTAGGTTCAACTGACCCCAATAACTAGTCCAACACCGCTTCCTCTTTAAGAACCAACTCTATACAATCAACCATAATGTCAGGAACACAAAAACTACCATATATGAAATAATTAAATCTTACTGATTTGACAAAGCTCACCAACGACCCCATCTCACATAATGCAACTTGGCCACCCATGTCGACCAAGCTCCCCTTGGACATTCCTAAGTTTGATGGGAAGTCATGTGAAGACCTGGACAACAATGCCCTGAAATTTCACTTATGGTGCTCATCCAACAACATCACTTATGATTCCATCCACCTACAACTATTCCAATGAACCTTAACTAGTCCGTCGATGACATGGTACATGAACGAAAAAGTAGGGTCCCATTTGACCTTCACATCTTTAGGCAATGATTTCTTAGCCTTTTTTTTAGTTACTATTACACCATGATATTGGTTTGGAAATCATATTGGATTTTTTTAAAACAACTTCCACTCATATTGTGGATCATATCCGCGAATGGAATCGAGGAAGGAGCTTGTGTAAAATTGAAATCTCCCTAAAACTATGCCTAGATTGGTTCCACACGTCTCTTTTTCCCTTCATTGCAAAAGATGTGGCCACCACCATGTTACAAACTGAACAAGAGTCCATAACCAAATCCCGACACTTTGATTTAATCTATTCAGGATTTGGATACTTGTATAATATTCTCCTTGATGCTCCTCAACCCCTACCATTTGGTCAAGAAACACCCAGAGCATCCCATTCCACTGATGGACTAATTTTCATGACCCACATCCAACCATATGGTATCCATATGCCTTCATATGACACCAATAAATACATAAACCTTTATGGGGGAGAGCCATGGCACCCTCCTACTATGAGTACACCTTATGTACCCAATCTTCCATTCCATGCCCCTCCTCCTCCAATAGCAGGGGGCACAATCTTGCGAATCCCATGAATCCCTTACCCTAACCAGGTATGCAGATTCTTGTGCATACACATGAACCTTCATGCAACCCATTTTTTATTAGAGGAACCTCACCATCATGTAATCGATATGGCCATCCACAACATATTAACCCATATTATCTATTCCCTATTCCTTCACCACTCAATACTATGCCACCAAAAACACAAAAATGGGCTGGTGTCAATTTTGTCCCCTTCGCTAGTATAGTAGGTTCAAGCATTTGAATAGTTGAATATGGTTAACCCTTCCAACCAACCAAATAAATCAAATAAAAAGGGAAAAAATAAACCCAATGCCAAAAAGGGACAGGGGGTAAACCTCCAACAACAAAACCCTCAAGTAGGAGAAACCCTAATGTTGGTAATCAAAACTAGAACAATGGAAACAACAATGGATAGCAATGTTATGGGAAGAAAAATGACCTCAGATCCAATTTTACTTGCACATTATGCGGTGAGTATGAACATTATAATCACCACTTCCTCCAAATCACATATTTTAAAAGGATGAAGGAATCTGTGAATACCTAAGGCTCCCTGCTTCCTAGGGTACCCCGCAGGTTCAACAAAACTTCCCTCAACTTCCACCACCAGTAGTATTACACAATCCATTCCCTCAACAAGGAGTAGTTTCTACATAGAAAAGGACTGGGACTCAACCCAACCAATGGGACAATATCCCAACTCGAGACAAGCTCAACCCAACAACTCTTCAACTTGTAACATTCTCATGATTTTTGAAGACATCTATCTTCATATTCACCGTCGTTAATATGTTATGCATCCCAACTCTACTTTGAACACATTGGATGCCACCCAATTACCAACAAGTACCCCTTTGATGATCCTATGTCCTAGTGGTGACACTACGCCATGTGTACTGAGAGAAACTCTATGACGAACTTCTCATAATCCATATGCCAAGGAAATGCATAGCTATATCATTGTGGATGACTTGGCTCAATATTTTGTAGCCATTTCCATACTCAAGTTATTATAAACCAATCCTTCACAAAGGAAATATTTTCTATCCACATTGGGGGAAATCGTCCCTTCCGACTTGCACCTTATTACTTTCAATTTGTACAAATCAAAACTTTATCTCCCCTCCTTGGTTTCTTTCCAAATCCCAGTAATGGTTCATAGCATCACCATTCACCGATATATCATTGATGAGGGAGAATCCACATGCATTATGTACAAAAGAATTTGGTAGAAGCTAGAATCCATCAAGATGACCCCTTTTTCCATTACCCTTTGGGATTACGATGGCCACCCATACCAACCCGAGGGTTTTTTCCAAACATCCCCATAGAGATAGCGAGAAAAATGCTTTTAATTGACATCGAGGTCATAGAGGTCCCATTGGAATACAACATTCTCCTTGGATGTAGATACATGTACACGGTGAAGGAAATGGCCTCATTTGTGTTTCACACCATGATATTCCCTCACAATGGGAAGGTTGTCACAATAGATAAGCTAACACATTATGAACCTCACCTCATTACAAATTTTGAAAACATCCTTCCCCTCATTGGGGCACAACCAAAAGTTTCACGATTCATGGAAATGGGTCCAGGGATATTCCAAGATCCCTTGCTCCTTGGCATTTACCAGGATGACCCACCATGCATACCACCCTTAGACTCTGCCTAAGTGTGAATGATCACTTCTGTCAAACCATAACCAATTTACTAGTCTATCCCTTAGAATTCACCCATGAGTGATGTAACCATGTATTTGTTGACCACCCCTCTCCCCCTCACCTAAATTCTGTCCTTCTACCCACCACCAGAGTTTCGTTGAACCAGGTAGCTGATACATTCATGCTTCCCAACATGGTGTTAGAAATACCTGTTTGTATCTTGACCCACCATGTATGGTACCAGTACCTCCAATTCCACCTCAAACAACTGAATTTCCCATGTAGACCCCATTTAATACATTATTTCCACAACTTGGTCACACAACTGGGACCAAGAATACCAACACTGAGAGAAAGAAGAAGAAATGTGGGAGAAATACTCAGGCCACACTTCAAATACAACCCCCATTCGTTCTCTATGAAGCACCAGGTCATACACATACCTGTGTCCCACTCTCCTAAAGATACCGAACCTCATCCATTTACCTAGGGAAACACCACTGTTTCCCACCCTAGTAGGAATTCCCTAAACCCTGCACACGAATCTACCCCACCACACAATAAGACATTGCATACCAACTTTGCATGTGCTACATGTTCACAATATGGCCCTTACACTCATCACTGTCTCATTCTACTCTACTTTAAAGACACATTGGCAGTAGTTCGCCAAACGACCCTAGCAGAACCCACTCTATCAATGCCATAACCAATAGTGTCCACATAGTCTGGTCCCTCTAACATTTATTACGTGTCCACTTTGGTCAATGGACATCGTACTTGCCCATGTGTACTATGCATTCAATTGAACCACTTCACATATATGTTTCCATTGATTATTGAATACTGTACTCATTGTTGGGTCCTCAAATCATACTTTTTTGTTACTTTCCTATCATAAATTTCCCTCCGAAACCTATACTTATGAACAAACTTACACTCTATTTTACCCTTTTTTTCCATGATTATCCTTCTCAGCTACAAAATTTGTATATTGAAGAATGTCCAAGGTAAATTATTCATTCTAAGCATATTTCTATTCTTCCTTATGTAATTTGGTTTAAATAGTTATTACTTTTAATGAATCGCTATAGAATCTCTGATTTTATAACAACTCAAATATATTTGTGTAGCCACTAATTTGTTTCTGTAGAAGAAACATTGTTCTACATGGTTGCACACACTCCAAGTTAGGATCACAACGTGGAGACGATGCCAAATAAGGACCAGATGGTCATCCACCTATCAACCCAGGTGGAGAGTCCTCCAGGTCAATGCAGGAGTAGAGTCAAAGATGTGGTCAACTCATGAACAAATGGCAGAGTGTGCGAGATGAATCCATGCCAAATCAACATGAGGTGGAAACAATATTGAATGAGATAAATTCATGCAACATGTCATGAATTTATCCATACGTGGGTTGATAATTTTCATTTCATACAACCATGAATATTCCATATCTGAATTCAAACCCATGCCATAATAGTAGAGGCAATTTTGTGGTGTCAATTGCGAGCAGGTGAAGGATAATCTTGAAAATCAGGGACATGGGTTTTGTGGAGAACGAGCCCATTTAGGTGATTTGGAAGTGGACTTTAAAAACATTGATGGATTTGGGAGATATGGGGGATTCTCTAAAACATATTTTATTAGATTTGTTGTTGTGACCTGTTTGAGGATCTGTGGGTTGTGGATCTCTACGATCATGTTTGCAATGTATAAATATTGGTTATGAGAACCTTCAAATGGACAGATAGATGATGATACCAAACTGCTGTAAACTCATATTTCTATTCTAAATTAATACAAAGGAGTTCTTGTTACTGTTCCATTGTATGAGTTGTGTGCTTTAAGTTTATAGGTTCAATTTTATAATTTCTTTTCTAGCAGCGTTCCCTGAGCCATAAGTCCCCCCTGAGGAGGAGTGTGTTGCTTAATTTACTATTGGTATTTATTTTATTATTTAGTTGTGTGCTTTATATTTTCTATTCTTTCATTTCCCACAATTAAATTATTTATGTTTGTAACATAGGAAGACTAACATACAACAAACATTAATCGAATAAAGGATTGTTATTTCAATTACAAGAACTCTCATTAATTCAATGATTGAAGGAATGTGATTGGTTTATAAGTAATAGTCCAGTTAGGTTGATGGTATCAAGTGATTAGAATCACATCTTTTTTTTTATTAGATCTGTTTCTTTATCATTAGAAATTACTCTGTTTTTTATGTAGATGAACAAAAACTTTGTTTCTTCAGCTAAATAACAAACAATTTTCCTTTTGCATAGTAATCATTTAGATATAGATTAGAAGCTAAGGCCTACATACATTTTGCATGCACTTAATCAGTTTATGAACCCCAAGTTGATGATTTAATATAATAGAGTGTTGGAAATATTATTGTCATTGATGTCAAAGACAAGGGGAGACTACAGATAACCAAGATAAATATTACAAGCCTACATATGTCCAAGACAAACATTGCAAGATGGAGATTGTTGAGAGTATTACTTTTGTATTTTTTTATGGTTAGTTTGTATACCCTATATTTAAAGGAATTTTTACCCTACATACCTAGATCAAATGGAAGCACAAGTTATATGGTTTGAAATATTATTTCGAGACCTTTCCAACGATATATGAAATTCCCTCTAACTCCATAGGAATGAGGAGATATGAATTTTTCTGTTCAACAACCCAACCATAAAATCGAGGTCCACTCAACCAGTCTTTATAGGTAGGCCCTAAAAGTTGGGACATAATTACTATAAATATAGGATAGATTTTCACATTTGTATATCAACTGAGCAAGAGATCAAGTTTGAGGTGTGCATAAGTGATCTGAGCTATGCTAAAGGTGTTGGGGCATCTTTCTGGGATCTAAAGGTGTGCAAGAGAAGTGTAAGGGATTTTCTTGAGGTATTTTTTGTTCTCAAGGTGCATTATGAACGAATGAAGGTCCATTATGCTGTCGTGTGCACTATTTTGAGGTTGTGGTGTTGCCATCAGTGGATATTTCTGTCAGTGGATGTTGTTGTTAGTGGATTTCACCGTCAATGGATGTTGTCATCAGTTGATGTTGTCATTAGTGGATGTTGTCGTTAGTGGATGTTGCTGTCAATATTTACATTCTGGGAATGATGCTATGATTATTGCTAGGGTTTGAAGAATTTTCTATAGAATGAAGCATGCATTTGAATTCAAAAGTACTTTGTGTATGAAGATATTGGATTTGTGTCTACACATATCTTATTGAGTTGGTGCTCAGTTGAGGAGATTGGTGTCTCCAATAGGTTGGTGCCTACATATTGCTGATTTGGTGCTTAGTTGAGGAGATTGGTTTCTCTAGTAGGTTGGTGCCTACATCTTGCTAATTTGGTGCTCAGTTAAGGAGATTGGTGTATCCAATAGATTGGTGCCTACAATATTTGTAACAATTGGTTGGTGTCTACAAACATTTATAAAGATAAGTTTTTGTGGTTTTCTCCTGCAAGGATTTCCACATTAAACCATGTGCATTGCGATTTGAGTTTATATGTGATTATTGTTTCTCAGCTAATGAATGATTGATGAATGGTTAAATAAATTAAAAAGTATCATATACTGATTCACCCTCCCTCTCAGTATAAGCATAAGTTCAAAAATTTGCATCAAAGCAGGTTTCTTCATAAAAAATCTAACCGCTTGAAGGTATATCTCATGAACACACATGGATAGTCAAGAAGGTTTATTCGTAAACAAGGGTCCATTGTTTGATGAAACAAACTATGCATTTTGGAGTGTAAGGATGAAGAATTATCTAATCGCTCTTGGGTTTTAAATTTGGAAATCAGTCGTGAATGGTTATACAACCCCAACATATCCACCAATAGATTTGGTCGGGAAGAATCCTAGTGAACATAATGCAAAATCAATGAATGTTATATTGAGTGGTCTATTATAATCAAGATTTGTCAAGGTGATGCATTGTAAATCGATAAAATATATCTGGAACACACTTCAAAACATCTATGAAGGTGATGACAAGGTGAATAAGGCAAAACTCATAGAAGAGAGTTTGAGAATTTTAAAATGGGAGACGAAGAAAATTTTGCAACCTATTTTCTTCGAGTGGATGAAATTGTAAACACTATCAGAGGACTTGGTGAGGAGATTGAAGAATCAGTGACTGTGAAATTTTTTCTCATGTATCTCCACTTAATATTTGACGCCAAGGTGTGTGCCATTGAATAAATGAAGGATATGGAGGAACTAATGATGGATGACCTGCATGGGATTCTCATTGCATATGAGATGAGGATAGAAAAAGAAAAGCCAGTTTGGAAGGAATCGATTTTCAAAGCATCAAAGAAGAGAAAATGACACAAATCTTGTGATTGTTCCAACCAAGAATCATTTATAGAAGAAGAACAATTTGTGAGAAAGCTAAAAAGAGGATCTGGAAAACACAAAGGTAATCTACTCTTCATATGTTTTAATTGTGGTAGGGTAGGGAATTTTGCTGCTAAATGTCCATATGCAAAAAGGGAAGACAATGATGACGGGGAGAACAATTTCAAAGAAGAAAATAAAAATAGAAGCAAATCTTATAGACATAAAAGAGAAAAATATACTAAGAAGAGTTTTTACTCTAGAGAGGATAATAACTCATCTGAAGAAAGTGATGGATATGTTTTTGATATTGACAAATAAGAATTACTCTTCATGGGTATGGATACAAAGTCTACTGATAAATAAAATGAAGACAATAAGAAAAGAAAATTAGAAGCAAAAGAAGAAGACATTGATGGGGAAGTGAATCTTGAAGCATAACTCATTAGTGTCTTAGAAGAGATAGTTAGACTTAGGTAAAACAATAGAAAGAAGAAAGATAAATTGCAGAAATATGAAGAGGAGGATCGTGATCTTAAAGAAACATAAATGACAATTTTCATCTCGAAGACTCAACTGGAAGAGGCAAAAAATATAGAAGAAGTGGCGAGAAGACAACTACAAGAATGAATAAAGTTGCAAGAAGATAGAAGCTGAAATAGTTTCCTTAAGAAAGGAACTCAAGAAAACAATTGTTCAATTGAACAAAAGCTTGAAGTTTGGAAAGAGAAATGAAATCTTGTATAATATTCTTAGTTTCCAAAGGCCACCATTCATCAAATAGGTCTTGGCTATGACAAAAGACAAAAGACCCCCGAGGGAGATGCATGCACTAAGGTCACAAAGCCATCAAAAAAGGAAATGAAGAAAAACCTAAAATCTATTCCAATATTATCAAAGGCTCCATAAACAATGAAAGCAACAATAGGAAAGGAACTGATGACCAACAAAAATCTGGTTCTACCCACAAGAATGAGTTCAGAAGAGTTGTTCCACCAAGAAGACCTTTCACAAACCGATGCCAAAATCTCTTTCTTGGATATTTTTTTTCTTGCAATAACTTTGGTCACAAAGCAATAGATTACAAAGCTTATGTAGGAAGTTATCATGTGAGAGATATAAACATAGGTTTTTATAAAACCGCAAAAATGATTATGTGAGCAAAAAAATCAGAATTTGTCATGGGTTCGTTGATAGAAACTACAATTTGTTTGCTCTCCTACTTGATTACAATGTTGAATGTTATAAGTGCAATAACTATGGGCACATGGAATGTGACTGTAGAAACAAAATAATAAAGAAGGAAGAAGATGTTCTTGCCTAACATAAAGAAGAATACACAAAGGTGTGGAAAAGGAAGCAAGAAGAACAAAATAAAGAAGAACGAGGACTTTCACTTTATGCTCAAAATGAAGGAAACCAATGGTAAATTGACAATGTATGTGTTAGGATATTTAGAAACTTAGGAGTTAGTTAATATCTACTTGGTATATTGTGTTGTTAGGTTAAAATGTGTTTTCTAGTGTGTTTCTTTAGTATGCATTAGTATGCATTTGTAGTTAGGAAATCCGACGATCACGATATGTTCCCGACATAGAGTGATCTGACGGTTCATACTCTCCTTGATCTTAACGACCATTGATTCATGTCTTAACACCCGATTGATCCATGATATCTATTTGAAGAGCATGGAGGGTCATTTTCCGATGATCGATTGTGAGAAAATCTCTTGTAAAATCTCTCTGTAATCTTTTTCTTTGCATTAATAAACTGCTCCAAGTGGCCGCGTTGGCTGGGGCCATGGATGTTTCCCTGTAGGGGTTTTACCACGTGAAAACATTGGTGTGTTGATCTTTGATCTGGTTATGTGAGTGGTTACTGAAGGTGTTTGTCCTCTGTTGGAATACCTGTGTTGTCGAACATGGTATCAGAGTCTGTTTGAAGACCCGCTCCTGTTGTAGATCGACATTGTGAAGCTGAGTTGCCTCATCTCCATTTTATGTAATTTTAGTACATTTTTGGGCTGAGAGGACTGTTCCATTTCATCCAAAGCACTCGTTTCATTCAAGAACAATTTTTGTTTCACTCGAAAAGGTTTCCTTTTTCCCAAGATACAACCATTATAGCAAGATTTGGAGGTATAAAGCCTGAATACGCATTTTTAAAATTTCTGCAAAGTTTTATTTTGGTTTGTATTTTTTTATTTTCGGGTTGCTACTCTTTTAGATCCGCATATTCTCTTTTCCCTGCGCCATGTGCGATCTTGGAAAATCAGAAACAGATAGGAAAAGTTGCATCTTCCGGGTAAACTAACCGAGTTCTAACCCTTGTTGTAATCGAGAAGCGAAATTTTTTTTCTTGTGTGAAAATAGTTTTTTTTTAAGAACACTCTCCAAGGTCATCATCAACAACAACAAAAATCCTCCTTCTAAACATTACAATATGTTTTTCTAGACCATTTGGTTAAAATTTACCTTATTAAGTAAGAGGTCTTGAGTTCAAGTCTTTGTTTTGTTACTTTTTTGAAAAATTTCATGCTAAAATTGTAAAGTGTATTTCACTTCAAGTATAAAAGTGAATCACTATAAGTAGCTTGAACAACAACAACAAAAGCAACAATCCTCTTTCTGAACATTACAATATGTTTTACTAGACCATTCGGTTAAAACTTGCCTTATTAAGTAAGAGGTCTTGAGTTCAAGTCTCTCTTTTGTTACTTTTTTGGAAAAGTTCATGCTAAAATTGTAAAGTGTATTTCACTTCAAGTATAAAAGTGAATCACTATAAGTAGCTTTAATATTTTATTTTAGAGTTATTTATTTTGCATGCAACTTTTCTGTTATAAAGTAACTTCATTGTAAAATTGATCCCCACTTCTCTTTATAAAAGTGGGTCACTTCATAAAGAAACTTACACTATCAGGTGGTCAGTTGGTTATCGTTTATGCCTTTTTTTAAAAGGGCATAACTCTCACATCGGAAGTCCGTTTTCAGTGCCGTTTTTTTAAAACCGCATAACTTTTCGAGATCTTTCCATCTAGATCATCCGTTTCAGTTTTTAAATCCACATTATCTGCATATTTAATATGGCTTCTACAAGTAATTTCTTGCTTACGAGCAACAACTACTTCCAATGGAAATCTCATATAGAAGATTTATTAAGAAATAAAGGCTTGTACTAGATTACCTTGGGAAAGGAAAAATAACCCATTGATGATGATAATAAATCCAAATGGGCTAATAGGAGTGATGAAGCACGTGGACTAATCTGAATGTCCATCTCTCCTGATTTAAGATACCACCTCCAAGAAATTGATGACCTCGAAGAAGCTTGGGATAAGATTGAATCCGTGTTTGGTAAACTCAATATTATTCGAGAACAACAGTTAGAAAATCAAGTACTAATCTTGAGTCCAAGTGATTTTTCTTGCCTTGGATACTATCTATCTAGGTTTAAAATACTCATAATTTTATGTGGAGAATGTAAGATAAAAATGGAGGAAGAGCGTTGCATCTATCTTATTCTTTCTAAGCCAGGTAGTGCATATTCTGTGTTTGTATCTACCTTTTATGCCATGAGAGAGGCTCTAGGGAAAGCTTATGAAAAAGCCACTCTTGGGTCCTTTTGTGCTTCTTTGATTAGAGAGGAAGATAAACTTGTACAACTTGGAGTGATCAACACTACAAGTACCTCCAACAAAGCCTTAGTTGCCCAGCAGAAAGATAAACCCAAGAATCCCAAGAAGAAACATCCTCGCCATAACAACAAGCAATATAAGGGTTCCAAACCCATTCAGACATCTTTTGCTCCAAATGGAGACAAAGGAGAAAAATATAAAAATAAGAAGATTGACATACATGGCAACTTTTGTGATAAAGATGGTCATGATGAGTCCAAATGTTTCAAGAAGATGGAATCTTTAGAAGCAACAATGAAGAAGCACAACATCAATATTGATTCTACTTCTTCTTCTTCTTCTCATGGACATGCACTTTCTTCTTCTGGTTTCTCCTTCAATACACCTTCTACTTCTACTTCTAATAAGTGGCTTATTGATTCTGGAACATCTTATCATATGGCTAAGGATAAAGACATATTTTCTACTCTAAATGAATGTAACACCAAGAAAATATTTTTTGGTGATGATATATCTCTTAGTGTTGAAGTATCTGGAACAATACAAGTAGAAAATGGCCATTTCAATGATGTATTATGTGTTCCAAGTCTTTCTTGTAACATTCTATCAGTATATCAAATCACTCATTCAGGTGAAGGTAAAACTGTAGAGTGTTCACCTCACCAAGTTGTAATCAAGGATCTAAAAGATCCTAATCATGTTCTTGCAACTGTAATTGCTGATGATATTACCAGGTTGTACAAGTTTGACAACTTTGGGTCATCATCTTTTTCATCAGTTTTTATTTCTCATAGTGATGACTTGACCAAACATTGGCATGAGCGGTTTGGTCATCTAAACTATCGCTCATTGCAACAACTATGAAATTAACAGATGGTGACTGGTATTCCTCTTGTTTCATGCAGAGATGGTGTTTGTGCCAGTTGTGTTCTCGACAAACATCATCGGGACAGTTTTGAAAAATGTGCCTCTTGGCACGCCTTGGGTCCTTTGCAGCTTGTTCAAAGTGATTTGTGTGGTCCACTTTCTTCTCCTTATTTTTCTGGTTGCAAGTATTTCTTCACTTTCATTGATGACTTTTCTAGATGTACTTGGGTTTACTTCTTAAAACCTAAGAGAAAAGTTTTTGACAAGTTTTTGGCCTACAAGGCCCTTGTAGAAAAACAATTTGGACATCAATACAAAGGTTAAGAACATATAATGGAGGTGAATATGTGAACAATAATTTTACAAATTACTACACTACACAGGGAATCCAAATGAAACACATTGTTCCATATACACCACAACAAGATGGTGTTGCTGAGAGAAAGAACCACACATTAAAAGAAATGGCTAATTGTATGATCCAATCTAAGGGATTAAGTCTAAAGTATTTGGCAAAATCCATCAACTATGCAAATTACATAGTAAATCACACTCCCACAAAGGCTCTTAAGAATATAACACCAGAAGAAGCTTGGACTAAAATTAAACCAGATGTAAGTCACTTTCGTGTATTTGACAGTATAGCATGGGCTCACATTCCTGATGAGAAAAGGAAAGCATTGCAACCTAAAAGTGAGAAGTGTATATTTGTTGGTTATTCTGAAGATGTCAAAGGCTACAGACTTCTTCAATCACATTGTATTGAAATTATTATTAGAAGAGATGTTAAATTTGATGAAAATCTCTTGGCCTGCGAGCCTAATTCAATGTTTGTGCCTTCTTTGACCTACAAGCCTAATTTGACAGTTGTGCCTTCTTCGGCCTGTGAGCCATCTTCAATGTTTGTGCCTTCTTTTGATCTGGTTTCTTCTTTAGATGATGACAATGAGGATGAAAATCCACCTCCGCCTGCTCACCCTCCTCCAGATGAGTCCTTTTAACCTAAACCAACACCATATCCACCGCTTCCTAGATGGGTCCATTCAACACGAGAAGCAGCTGGTGATCTTGTCTGTGATCCTTCAGATCAACGTCAGACACATTCACATTTCCAGCAAGCCTCTTCTCTTTTGGCTCAAGTTTCAGAAACTCATGATCCAGAGACATTTGCAGAAGCTTCGGGTCATCCAGATTGGGATACAACAATGAATGAAGAGTACCATTCTTTAATGGAAAACGATACTTGGGATCTTGTACGTCTTCCAAAAGGAAGAAAACTTGTTAGATATAAATGGGTCTAAAGAACTAAGTATGCATCAGATGGAAGTGTTGAAAGACACAAGGCTCGTTTAGTTGCCAAAGGATTTTCCCAAGTTGAAGGAATTGACTATCATGAAAGATTTTCCCCTGTAGCCAAAATGAATTCCATCCGCCTTGTTCTTTCCCTTGATGCCTCACATAAATTGGAGGTCCATCAGGTGGATGTTAAATCCGCCTTCTTGCATGGAGATTTGCAAGAAGAAATATACATGGAACAACCTCCTGGCTATGTCCATAATGACTCTAGCCTTGTTTGTCACCTTAAGAAATCTCTTTATGGTCTCAAGCAAGCTCCCCGAGCTTGGCATGCCAAAATGGACACCTTTCTTATTTCCATTGGATTCTCTAGATGTCATTCTGATCCTAATGTCTATACCAAGAAAGTAGGAAGCCATCTCATAATCCTTGTCCTTTATGTTGATGACATTATCATTATTGGTAGTGACTCAAAAATTTTAAACCATGTGAAAACCATCCTTAAGAATAAATTTGAAATGACAAACTTAGGATTTTTGCACTATTTCCTTGGCCTCCAAGTTTTTCAAACCAATGAAGGAATTTTTCTTTCCCAGTCTAAGTATGCTTGTGACCTTCTTTGTCGCTTTCACATGGACGATTGTAAACCAACCCCTTCTCCCTTCTAGTCTGGAGTCAAGCTTACTGCCACCTATACTTCTCCTGAAGTTGATGCCACCCCGTACCGTCAGTTATAAGTTGGTAGCCTCTTATACTTGACTCATACCCGTCCCGATCTTTCCTTTGTTGTTGGTCTTGTTTCTTGGTATATGAAAATGCCCCATGAAAGCCAATGGAAAGAAGCTAAAATGGTACTTCTCTATGTTCGTGGTACAGTTCAGTTCAGGATACATTACAGTTCGGGGGGGAATCCTTTATTGGTTGGTTTCACTGATTCAGATTGGGCTTCGACAGATCCTTTCATAGTTTGGATTCCAGCACCAACATCCGACCAGCCTTTGGTGTGAAAATCAGAGTGCCATCAAGCTTGCCAAAGACCTAGTTCAACATCAGCGTAGAAAACACATCGAGCTACACATGCACTTCATCAGAAATCTCATTCATGATCAACTTATTGAAGTGCTCTTTTTTTCTACAGAAGATCAAGTTGCAGACATTTTCACAAAGTCTCTTACAGAAGCGAAGTTTTCCAAACTTCAATCTATATTAGGAGTTTCAAAAGTTGTCATTAAGGGGGGATAGGCTCTAATGCCTCCTTCCTTCTCCTATTGTGTCACTATTGTAAATCCTTCAATCCTATCCGAAGTTGTTCTTAAGGGGGGATGTTAGGATATTTGGACACTTAGGAGTTAGTTAAGATCTACTTCGTCTATTGTGTCGTTAGGTAAAAGTGTGTTTTCTAGTGTGTTTCTTTAGTATGTATTAGTATGCATTTGTAGTTAGGAAATCCGACGGTCACGATATGTTCCCAACATAGAGTGATCCGACGGTTCATATTTTCTTCGATGTTAACGACCATTGATCTGTGGCTTAACACCCGATTGGTCCATTATCTCTATTTAAAGAGCATGGAGGGTCATTTTCCGATGATCGATTGGGATAAAATCTCTTGTAAAATCTCTCTGTAATCTTTTTCTTTGCATTAATAAACTGCTCCAAGTGGTCGCATTGGCTGGGGCCGCGGATGTTTCCTCGTAGGGGTTTTACCACGTGAAAACATCGATGTGTTGATATTTGATCTGGTTATGTGAGTGGTTACTGAAGGTGTTCGTCCTCTGTTGGAATACCTATTTTTTCGAACAGTATGTTCAAAACACATGACAACGGACTAGACTAAGTTTTTCACCTTGAAGGAAGAAAAAAGAGGCAGAGTTACTTTCAGAGATAATGGCTTTGTAAGGATAGTTGGAAAGTGTATTATTAGTCTTGGTAATGGAAATACTAAGACACATAATGCCCTATATGTTGAAGGGTTAAATGAAAATATTCTAATTATCATTCAAATGTGTGATCAAGGTTACAACCTCACATTTCATTCTAAAGGGTGCGAGATAAGGAAAGAAACTTCAAGAAGATTAGTGGAAAATGAAAATAGAACCTCAAGTGATATATACATACTTGATGAAATCAAAGGAGAAAAATGTTGTATGGAACAGAATCTGGGAGTGATATCTCTCCCATCTTGTCATTAAAGGGAATCACAAGCTTAATGGGGGCATCCCTTTGCCATTTATGTCAAATGGGGAGAATTTGCAGACAAAGGAAGAATTGTAGACACAAGGAAAGTTGCAGACATGGGGAGTATCATAATTGACTAAGGGTTACCATCAATGAAAAAGGGGGAGATTGTTGGAAATATTATTGTCATTGATTTCAAAGACATGGGGAGACTACATATGTCCAAAATAAATATTACAAGCCTACAAATGTCCAAGACAAATATTGCAAGATGGGGATTGTTGAAAGTATTAATTTTGTATTTTTTATTGTTAGTTTGGATACCCTAGATTTAAATGAATTTTTACCCTACATACCCAACTAAAATGGGACCAAAAGTTATATGGTTGGAAATACTATTCCGAGGCCTTTCCAATGGTATATGGAATTCCCTCTAACTCCCTAGGAATGAGGAGATATGGATTTTTCCATTCAATAACCCAAATAGAAGATTGAGGTCGGGTCAACCAGTCTTTACAGGTCGATCCTGAAAGTGGGGACACAATTAATATAAATACATGATAGATTTTTTCATTGGTAGATAAAATAAGAAAGAGATCAATTCTGAGGTGTGCATAAGTGATTTGATGTGCACTAAAGGTGTTGAGATGTCTTTTTGGGATCTAAGGGTGTGCAAGAGAATTCTAAGGGATTTTCTTCAGGTATTTCTTGATCTCAAGGTTCACTATGAAGGACAGAAGGTCCATTATGTTTCCATGTGCATTTATTTGAGGTTGTGATGTTTCCATCAATGGATGTTTCCCTTAGTGGATGTTGTCGTTAGTGGATGTTACTGTCGGTGGATGTTTCCATTAGTAATTACATTTTAGAAATGATGCTATGAGGCTTGTTAGGGTTTGAATGATTGTTTGTGGAATGAATTATGCAGGTGAATTCAACAGTACTCTGCATATGAAGACCTTGGATTGGTGTCTACACATATCTCATTGATTTGGTGCTTAGTTGAGGAGATTTGTTTCTCCAATAGGTTGGTGCCTATATCTTGTTGAGTTGGTGCTTAGTTGAGGAGATTGATGTCTCTAGTAGGTTAGTTCCTACATCTTATTGAGTTGGTTCTCATTTAAGGAGATTGGTGTATCCAATAGGTTGGTGTCTATAATATCTGTAACATTCGATTAGTTCCTACAAACATTTATAAAGATAAGTTTTTTTGGTTTTCTCCCACAAGGGTTTCCACATTAAACTCTGTGCATTGTGATTAGCGTTTATATGTGATTATTGTTTCTCAACTAATAAATTCTTGATGAATGGTTATATAAAGTAAAAATTATCATATACTAATTCATTCCCCCCTCTCAGTATATTCATAAGTTCAACACAAAGTTCACCAATTTGAGCTGACTTACATTTTTGGCGGCATTGCCGAGGAAGTGCAAAAGGGCATTAGTTTTTTTTTATCATTTAAATGTATATACGAATGAATGCATGAAGAGAAAAAATAAGATGAGAGGTAAGAACATGTGCATTCACTATAAGTAGATCGATAGAGAGTCTCTCTTCAATCATTTAAATCATGTTAAATAGGATGCATGAAAAGACTAATGCATTAAAATACTAACTCATATCAAAAGATAACTTGGTGAAAACAAGTTCTTAGTAGCATGCGAAGTTCAAGTACAAGATCATTTTCTTTCAAATTGCTTAAGTTTGATTTAAGTAGTGTGCTTTCATTTCTATTGATTTCATTTATTTTCAAAATGTTGTAAGAACCCCCCATGCACTAATCCATGTGCAAGACGAGGACTATCAACCAACATGAAGAATTCAAGCATGTTCAAGAATATGATGAATAAATAAAAATAATACTCCAACAAATCTCTCAAATCCTATCAATGGTTGGAAACATCTCTCCATCTCAGAAGGAGAAAATCCTGACAACATTCAAGAACATACCTGGACTCCAAGAAGTGATAGAAGAGAAACAATTCCATGAGCGACATCAAGAAGAAGACCTAGAAGAGATCAAACAACCAACTGGGAAACATATGATGGAGATCATACATTAGAACCTGAGATCAAGGAATTTATACCATGCCTATCATTAGATCCTTTATGCATTCAAGAGACCAATCAACAAATAGTAGAAGATATGTATGTCATGACAAAGAAGGACATACCTAGCGGAGGTAATGAACTAGTGAACCGAGGGCATCACGACTACATTAAATTATGGTTCTAGGTACCTATCAGTGCACAACATTCCTTCACTCTTTATAAATGATTGAAATCATATCAATCAAAGTAGCTGGTTTCTCATATTATGGTATCTACCAAAATGTATATTTTAAACATGAATATGAGTTTATTTGTAATCTTGTTATGCACATGGCTCGATTGGAAGTATTCTTATACTTGAAAGATAATTTATTTTTCAAGAAAAGTAGGATAGGGTAGAAGAATAAATAAATAAACAAAACAATAAAGAAAAAAATAAGTCCAGTTATGAAAACCGGTTTACTGGTGCAATTGGACATGAGTTTTGCTTGAAAACTAGGTAAGTGGTAGGAAAAATTCTTAATAAGTTTTGCATGTTGGTTCAATCTTGAATTTTGGTTCTTCAAATCATTTTTTCTCTATGCTCGTACTGAATTATGTGGGATCCCTTAAGGCCTTCCTTCCAATAGGTATTTTCCCATCGACTATCTAGGATCAAGATAAAGAGACATTTATAATGCCTTGGAACTTGTATGCCTCAATGACAACTTTCCTCGTTGATAGCAGTGGGGATGAATTAATGCCTCCTGACTATCGTATATTCTAGGTTACTCGAATCCAACACATTAATTCATTCATGAAATGATTCATTAAGGTACCTTGATGCTCATTGACATCAATGATGAGTGATCACACATTAGTTAACGACATACATTAATGGATGGTAATTCAATGATTTCTTTCCATGCTCGACGTTAGCATATTCATTCACATGGTAAGAATTGTACCATGGATTCAGGTTTTTATGAAGACTATATAGTTTAATGGTATCAACAATTGCATCATTTTCTACATCTTGCAAATAATATGAGGATGTCGTTCTTGTTGTAGTATCTTTCACTATAATAGAGTATTCATGGTTTTTATTTGGCATTGGTTATTGCAATGTTTTTTATTTGATACATTTGATAAATGTGATCAGGAAAATAGGGTTTTCAAATCTAAAATCAAATATCAAATCTCAGAAGGATGCATGAGGACATGCATCATCCTCAGTGTGGGGGAGAGAGAGAATTGAGTTATCAGTGTCCTATGGTTCCAAATGCAGATTCAATTCCAACTCCTTTAGATAATCTTCAACATACTATTTTTTGGCCCAAGCATCCAAACACCTAGTACTCATCATTTTCTCATCATTTTCATATCATCATGACAAAAAAAAGGTAATTTGGAACAATATAATTTCAAGCATTTCAATATTCTAGAATTTGATTTCTGTCTTAGCAACAAGGTTTCTTTCAAACAAATATTGCAGAAGATAGTTGCACAAGATCATAGATTACTTTTCCATATGAAGATGTTTAGAGAAAGTTAATTTCTTCATTTACATATTTTCAATGATTACAGAGATTTTTTGTAGCTACCGAAATTCCCATGTAAAGTGTTGTAGCAACCAGATTTCTTGTAGTAGACTATTTCCAGGGACGATCTTTATGTGTCATTTGCAAGTAGATGAAGCTGAATTAAATAATTTCGAGACATGGGTTTTGAGGATAATATGATAATTTGAGGAATCATGGGCATAAGTTTTGTAAAATGGACAATAAGGGATGCATGGGCATGTTTTTTAAGTCGATCTAATACTAATTACCAGAATTTTTGTAACAATCACAGTTATTGTTTTGTAACATATTTGTAGTTTTATATGGTTGCACGCGTCCCAAAAATAGATCATGACCTGGAGATGGTTTCAAATCATGAACACATGGTCATCCACCCATCATCCAATATTTCCATCATTTTTAGAATTTTCACAAGTTTTCAATCATGAATAAAAGATCAAGTTTTTTAGCATTTCTTGTAGCAATAGTTCAACAACAATGAACATATTTGGGTCCACTCTTAAAGTTCACAATATCATGCTCATTCTAAAAAATTCCTATGTTATTTTTCGCTCATACACATTAGTTTCATACCTCTACATCATACATTTGATTATCTGGATCCTACTTTAGTGCACAGTACTAATCTCAACTCTTACAAAGAAACAAAATTTCAATCTCCTTTGGTATGGTTTAGAACACATGGTTCTCAGGTTTCAATTTCTTTTCTATGTTTAAATCCAAACATGCATCACTTTGTACAATACCACTCCAAGTCTTCATGGAGCATTTAAACATCTTCATTAGTAGTCAACATTATTCAGATCTTTATTAGATCCTTTAGCAACATCAACACTCTTCATCAACATCATTATCAGATTCTTCATTATCATTTCCAGAATCTTCAACAGTTCAATAACTTTCCCATAGTTATGTATCAAAAGAATAAGTTAGCTTCAACAACAAAATCAACATTCAAATTCAAACATGCTCCACCTCCATCTTCAATGATGATCAATTTTCTGGGTACAGGTAAAATCAAAAGATAGTAACTTTTTAAGCCATTTTTTCATTTGGGATTGTGGTTTGTGTGAGAATTGGACAAATCATAAATTCAATATACATTTATTATGTTTTCCCTAAGGTTTATCCTATCCTCCTACCATATTTCCTAAATCCTATGGCATTTATTTATTTATACATATGAAAACCATATCCTAAGTATCTGCCTATTCACATAAATTAAACACTCTAAACAATGATTCTATACATGCATGTCGAAATTATATTTCGACATGCATTATACAAAGTGATTGTTTGGACTAATAATTTCAAAGAACGATGATCTAATCATGTAAGAGCGCCACCACAATTCTAAATGATAGATTGGAACGTGACATGATCGTTTTCATGATTTGAATTATGGACCTCACCATAGTTGAACGATCACTCGAGTTTTTACCCTCATTTGCAAATTTTCCATATCCTCACTCTTGTTTTCCTTTTTTCCTGTGACAAGAGTATTATTCAAGCCAAATTTTCTCTAACTCTATAATTTTAACATGGGACCTATGGTAAGGCATGAACTAATTGGCATATAAATTTTTTATATTTACCCAAAATGTATGAGATGATTTCAAATTATGGAGGAATATTATAAATTCTACATGTCGATACCTTTCCAACAATGCAGATCGTTCATCAATTAGAGTTCGTATCAGAAAGTTATGCCTCCCACAAGTTGACCTACCATATTGATCACCATGGTGCGAGTGGATGCCACGTCAACCTCCATTACTTAGACATGTGAGGATAACCACGTAGTGGATTTTAAAAGAACATTATAAAAGGTCCAAAATATTATCACAATAGAAGGTTGAGGAAGTCAAAAACCTATCCCTAGATGGCTATCAGTCTATGTTAAAAACTGGGCCACTAGGAGGAGAATGGGTTCCATTCTTTTGCATTGTATTTGGTTCCATAGCTAAGAAGAACATTTGAGAGTGGTATTATTTGAGCATAAAATATGAGGAGAGATTATATAGTAGCCATACATGCCACAGTTCAAAGGAAACTCCATAGAGAGTGCCACTTTCTTTGTACTTGTAGCATTTCTATACCAGAGAAAAGAGCGCAGAGAAACGTCACCTTCTAGTTGGGTTTTCTCCTTTATTGGGTTTCCCATGTCATATCTTCTGTTTATTTTTGGATGGTGTGAATGTGTTTTACTATTATCTATTTTATGCATTTTATCTATTTTATCGATAACTACATATTTGTTACAATAAATAAATAATTTAAAAACATTAAAGTAATAAATAAAGTAAATTAAACATTAAGTAATAAAAAGTCATGACTAAAAAACCATGACTATTCATAAAAAAAAACCATGAAAGACATATATAGAAATGGCCTATCTTTGTAAATCATCATCATTTTACAATCTATTATTATTATATATATCTTATTATGAATTCAGAGTTCATTACAAAACCCTTGTGTTTCTTTTACATTGGTATCAGAACTGATCGCTCCCCCATATCACACTCATTCCCCACACCCCCACGTTTTTTCCTCACCCACAGTCAAAATCGCAGCCTCTCCACTACCACGCACCCCCCTCTCTTCAATCCATTCTGTAACCCTCCCCCACTCGCTCGTGGCCTCTTCCCATTTCCCCCGCAACCTGTTCCTACCCCCTCTCCACTCACCTGCACCCTCACGTAAACCCCCATTCTCCACTCCTTATACACCCCCTCGTATCAAAGTCACTCCCCTTCCCACTCCTTCCCACGCACCCCCT
>ML784826.1:33991-75853 GCA_009831015.1 Picea engelmannii
CCCTCACTCCCACGCCATTCCCCTCCCATTCGCCATTCCTTTCATCATCCACCCATCATACACCTCCACTCTCCACAACTCAACTCACATTCCTCCACCACAATTACATGGAATTATTTTCAAATAATTAAAAAGAGGATATCCAGAGAAAGATCAAAATTACAAAAACATACTCACCCCCAAACACCAAAAGGATGTCCGAATTAAAAAATAAAGTGGAAAAAATATACTAGGGGTGTAAAAGCATTAAAAAATCATTCGAAAAGTCAATACAAAAAATTCACGATGAGTTACTAGAAGAAATGAGGTTCAACAATGAAGCACTGAAACAAGAGTTGACCCACAATATTAAAGAAAAAATTTCAACGGAAGTTAGAATCGAATTACAAAAAAGCTTGGATAATATAAAACAAGATCTTAAAGATGATATTTTTCAAGAACTCGGGGTTAACCTACAACGAGGTTTGGGAAACTTTAAACGAGAAATAAATGATGATTTGCAACAAAGTTTGGTTGTGATGACACAACATCAGGAAGAAAAGCTTAATGAGCTTTTAAATGCAATAAAAGGCCAAGGGCACCAACAAGCCACCCAACCACAACCAAGTGACTCAAGCACATCTAACACATCACCCCCACCCCCACCACCGCCACCACCTCCCTACAATTCAAATTCCCAACCTATATCACAACATCAACCCTTAACAATTTATCCTCCCAAAGCCAAAATTGAACTATCAAAATACAATGGAGGCAATAACCAATTTGAGGCTTGGTTTAACAAAACTGAAGAATATTTCCATATGTATAATATTACAACCAATGAAAAAAAGGTCAAATACGCGTCCATGCACCTCGAAGGCACTGTATACAATTGGTACCTATGGTGGAAAGGAATAATTCAGTCATATAATTGGAATTCTTTCAAAAATGATTTTTTAAAAGATTCCAGGGCCTCTTGTAAAATGTTTTTTTCTTTCAAAATTGACCAGATTACAACAAAAAGGCAACATAGATGAATTTACACATCAATGGGAAGCTCTCGCCACTCGAGTATTTGGACTATTTGATGATCAATTACTCCAGTATTACATAGGTGGTCTCAAACCACATATCCAAGATGAGTTAAGATTACATGAGGTTACTACGGTAGAAATAGCAATACACAAGGCAAAATACGCAAAAAAAAAACTAGAAGGCCAATCAAGATTCAACGAGGTTTACTCAAAAAGGAGTGTACATCAGACCACAGGAAATGACAAATACATACCACCCAATATACGTGAAGATAGAATAAGAAGTTTAGAGTCCCAAAGGATAAAAGAAGGAAAATGTAGACAATGTGGAGAGAAATGGGACCCAAGACATAGGTGCCAGATCGAAGATAACACAAGAAATGGAAAAAAATATGATGAATCAGACTCAGCAGAATCAATAGATGAAGAAATGGCAAATTTCCAAAATGACACTTCAGAGCTCATAGAAGACAACACACCATGAATATCGCTCGCAGCCATCACAGACATTACCCAACCACAAACTCTTAAATTAAAAAGGACATATCAAAAATGATAATATCATCGTACTAATCGACATTGTAAGTACCCAAAATTTCCTCGATATCAAGATTGCAAGGAAACTCAAGTTATTTTTATATACAGTCCTAGACATGAAAGTAATGGTTGCAGACAACAACAAAATTGGAAATGTTGGAAAATTCCATAAGGTGAAACTCCAAATCCAAGATTTCAATTTGGAATCATAACTCTCCACCATCCCTCTGGGAGGAGTAGATGTGGTTTTAGTAGTCCAATGGTTACAAAACTTAGGCACATACTCAATCAATCACCATGAACATTTCATCCAATTCAAGTGGCAAGGGAAAAGTTATAAATTATATGGTTTTCAACCTCCACAAACACAGGTTGCGTCGTCACAACAAATGGAAAAAATGATCTGAAAAGGAGAAACCACAATGCCACAACATAGAAATACAAGAATTGGAACAAGATAACTCCAGAACATCAGACGTCCAAGATCTAATTCAAAAACACAAGAAGGTATTTCAATACCTTCCCATGGAGTTAGCGCCTCAAAGAAGAATTGAACATATAATTGAAGTTAAACCAGGATCAAGCCTAGTCAAGGTTAGACCATACAGATACCCTCATTACCACAAAACAAAGATCGAAAGATTAGTCTAAGACCTATTAAAATGTGGTGTCATCATGAAAAGCAGAAGTCCATATGCATCTCCAGTAGTGCTAGTTTGAAAGAAAGATGGATCTTTTAGATTATGCATAGATTACCGAGGGCTAACAAAATAAAAATTAAAAACAAATTTCCCATCCCATTTATTGATGAAATGTTGGATGAATTTCATGGAGCAAGATATTTTTCAAAACTTTATTTAAGATCTGGGTACTATCAGATTATAGTTAGACTAGAAGATGTAGCCAAGACTACCTTCCAGACACACGAAGGACACTACGAGTTTAAGGTGATTCCTTTTGGGCTAACTAATGCCCCCGCCACCTTCCAAGCGACAATGAATGAATTATTTCACCCATACTTACGGAAACATGTCTTAGTTTTTTTCGATGACATCTTAGTGTACAATAAAACATGGGTGGAGCATATGAAGCATTTGGGACAAGTATTATCTCCTCTGGAGGAAAACCAATTCTATGCCAAAATGTACATTTGGCAAGGAAGAAGTAGAGTACCTTGGTCACATCATATCCAAAAAACGAGTCAAGGTAGGCCCTAAGAAAATCAGGGCAATCACATAATGGCATAAACCCAAAAACATATCCAAGTTAAGAGGATTTTTAGGATTGGCAGGATACTATCGAAGATTCATAAAGAATTATGCTCATTTAACTACCCCCTAACAAATCTTCTTAAGAAAAACTCCTTCCAATGGAATTTAGAAGCACAAAAATGTTTTGAAAACTTAAAAAGAATTATGTTCACAACCTTGGTATTAACACCACTTGGCTTCTCCAAACCTTTCATCATCGAGTGTGATGTGTTAGGTTTTGGAATTGGAGCAATATTGATGCAAGATGGGCACCCAATAGATTTTGAGATAAGGAAATTAAATAAAACATAATGCTTACAATCCACTTACAACAAGGAAATGCTTGACATCATGAATGCATTGAAAAAATGGTGCCAATATATATTGGGAAGTAAGTTCTTGATACGTACAGATCATAACAGTCTCCAGTACTTGTTACAACAAAAAACCCTGTCAACTGAACAACAAAAGTGGGTAGAGAAAATTGCCATGTTTGATATGGAAATTCTACATAAAAGATGAAAAGACAATATCGTGGTTGATGCCCTATCACAAAAAGATGAAGAAACACAAGTTTTTGCAATATCAATAGCCATTCCAAAATGGTTAGATGAAATTTGAACCAAGTACGCAAAAAACCCGGGGACTTGCTCTATAATCAACAATTTAAATCAATACCCTAAGTTCGAATGGAAGAATGACATCTTATGGTATAAAGGGAGAATTTACTCAAATACAAACTCAAGATTTAAATCCAAGGTTCTTCAAGAATCTCATGATTGCCCAATTGCAGGTCACGTAGGATTTTTCAAAACATACTATAATGCATGAAGATCATTTTTTTGGAAAGGGATGAGTGCAGATATTAGAAAATATGTAGTAGAATGTGATCTATGTCAAAGGAACAAGAATGAAAATGTGTCGACCCCTGGGTTACTCCACTCATTACACATTCCCAACAAAAAATGGGAAGAAACTTCAATGGATTTCATTGAAGGACTACCCATATCCGACAGAAAGATAAAATATTAGTAGTAGTAGACAGACTAACCAAGTATGCACACTTTATTGGAGTAAGAAAAATAGATTCAACAAAACAAACAGTTGAAATATTCTGTAAGAATATTTACAAACTACATGGTTTCCCTAAGGTTATCGTCAGCGATAGAGATGCCAAATTTAAAGGGAATTTTTGGAGAGAATTTTGCAAACAGATAGAAGCCTCTCTCAATATGAGCTCATCTTACCACCCTCAAACAGATGGTCAAACAAAAGTTGTCAATAAATATTTAGAAACCTATATTCATTGTTTATCTTCGACAAACAAAATAAATGGTTTCAATGCTTGCACCGTACTGAGCGGTGGTATAATTCTACTTATCAGACATCAACTAAAATGACACCTTTCCAAGCTCTTTATGGTTATGAACCCCCATCATGGAAGGAGTTCGCCACTAGCCACATAAAAGTTGTGCTAGTAAAAGACCATTTAGAAGAAAGTCAAAAACTCCTTCAAATACTCAAAGAAAACTTAACAGTTGCAAGGAATTGAATGAAGCAACAAGCTCACCAAAACCGAACAGAAAGAGAGTTCGAAGTAGGAGACTGGGTATTTGTGAGACTTCAACCTTACAAACAGTTATCCCTTAAACAACATGAGAAGAATAAATAAGCTCCAAAATTTTATGGGCCATATCAAATAAATAGAAAAAACAGACACGCAACTTACCAGTTGGATTTACCAGATAAAAGTCGTATTCACAACGTTTTTCATGTATCATGTCTAAAGAAAGTCTTGGGCCAACAAAAGGCGCAAGCTATACTTCCTATGTTGGATGAGGAAAGAAGAATCATTTTAGAGCCCGAAGCCATTATCACCACCTGGGAAAGAAGATTACATTCTCGTATAATCAAGGAATGCCTGATTAAATGGAAAAATATACCAGAAGAAGACACCACATGGGAGTCAGAACACTTCTGCTAGTTACATCATTCCTTACCATTGCTTTGAGCAAAGCAAAATTTAAGGGAAGGGAAATGTTACAATAAATAAATAATATAAAAACATTAAAGTAATAAATAAAGTAAATTAAACATTAAGTAATAAAATGTCATGACTCTTCATAAAAAACCATGAAGGGCATATATATATAGGCAAGCCCTATCATTGTAAATCATCATCATTTTACAATCAATTATTATTATATATATTATTATGAATTCAGAGTGAGTTATTCATTATGAAACCCTTGTGTCTTTGACAATATTCTGAAGATATAAAGGAAATTAACCTTCATAGTAAATATTTCTGTATTTTATTAGATTTGTTGTGACAAACTATTCCAGTGGAATATCCACAATAGTTTACATATCATATTGGTATCAACACAGGTTTTTCTTTTGGGTATTTTTGGGAAGTTGCAGGATCTAGGAATCGGTTTAATGAGAAGTTACATAAACCCTAGCCATGGCAGATGAATCTGTTCATAATAACCATCAAGATCCAACATAAGAGAGATTTGAGTGGTTGGAAGCACAAGTTGCCAACATTAGTCTCAATATGAACATCTTCATGGAGGCTCTAGCAAACAAGCTCAAACTGTTTGTAGATGATGGAGGATCTAACTCATAGAACAGATCGGAGGGAAAATTGGAAGATCATGAAGACTTAGGAAAGGAGTCACGAAAAGAATCCGAGAAAGAATAACCAAGTTTGAGTGTTGTGAATCCTTCATAGTCCCTATTCAAGATGGAAGCGAAATTGGACTTAATGACTTAATGACTTCAAATTCTTCTTTAGTCGATGTTCCATGAATAATAATAGGTACATTAGTAACTCTTCCACATAAGGTTATCATATTTCCCTTAAACAAGCCTATCCTTCCCAATGAAGGTACCACAGTAGGTTTTCCCAAAATTTGCCAAGTGTCTTTTGTCATAATATTCACTTGTGTTTCTTCATCCAAGACACAGTCTCTGTCGAAGTTTCCTATTCTTGCATTTATGCATTGTTTTACTTTCAGGATCTCTGGTAAACTGACATCTTTGTGAACATCCATCATTTCTTTAAACTATACTAATGTAGTCTGAACTTCCTCTGATCCTTTATCTCTCTAATTCTCTAACATACCCTTAGTCTCTTCATAGTTTTCTTGGCACATGTTCATTCGTTCAACTTTAGCAATCATTCTTGAACAATCCTCAACTTCATGAACAACAATTTTACAACAAAGACAAATAGGACCTATACTAGGGCATTCCTTTGCAAGATGTCATCGTCTTCTGCAATTATAACATAGTGTCAATCCTCTCTTTCTCTTGTATGTTCCCCAACCTCTCATGTACTGCGCACTAGGATCATAGTGTTGGACCTGCAATCTGCAAAAATTCTTTCTAGGTTCCTGCATCCACTTATTAGTGAAAAAATTCTTTCTATGCATAGGAATAACATATCTTTCTTCATTTCTATTAGCTTTACTTAGATCAACTCTTTCTTCCAACTGTGCTCTAGCTTTCAGAATTGGACATAATCTATTAAACATACCTAAATGCATGATTTCAAAACAAAAAATTTCACTTATCTTACTCTTATCAAAGCACCAAACTTTACTTCTTTTAAGATATTACCTCTTTTCTTCAGATAAAATTTCTTTCTTAGCATAGAGCTTTGAAATTCAAGTAGAGTACTGCGCACTTCAGTAGCATATCTACGCACATATATTCTCTTTCTCTTACTTCAATTCCCAACAATCACAGTTTCAGGTCGCGACAATGGAACCATTTGTTGGCACAGGGGCAGACCTAGGGTTCAACGTATCAACAAAACCCTAACTACCGACCCTTTCGGCAACACCTGTGAAGCAGGCGAAGTCTCACCCGAGGTAGAAGCAGGGGAGGTTACATGACTCAGGTATCTGTAACCAATCTAGGACACAGATATTTGATAATAACACTTTGCAGAGTACTCTATTAACACTTAGAAGATGATAATAATTAGTTCATTAGCTTCATTAACATCGCATAACAAACCCTAATATGAATCGGCGTAGTAACAACAAAGATTAAACATTTGTACTACTTATCACATAGCATTGAGTTAGATCTAACATTCATTCGTCCTTAACACACATAAAGCACTAAACAACAACAGATCTATCTATCATACATAACATTCAAGGCATTGAGCAGATTCATAACATAACCAACAAAGCACAAAGAAAACCAAAGACACAAGATATACGTGGTTCACCCCAGTGTGGGGCTAAGTCCACCAACTGCTTCATCTTCTTTATTATTCTTCAATATCTTACATTCTGTTGCTCCTGTGCACTAAGACACAGAGCCAAGCTTTGCACCAGACAAGAGATCTACGCACTGAGCGCCAGATCCTCCTCCCAAAAATTAGGTCAAGGCACAAAGCCAACTTTTCTATTGAGCACAGAGCCTTACATACACATTCTGTTGCACAAAGCAACTCAGAACTACTTTCACTTAGCCACTTCCCACTGTCCCCTACTCTTCTATAATACATTCTTACTTCTACTTTTACCATCCCTTACAATAAGGCCTAATCATGGGTAAACCCCATGGGCCGACATCCCATAACCCCTTACAAAAACCCTAGAAAACCCCTTATAAAGCCCCCAAAATAAGTGATATCTGCGATCTCAGATCCGCTTGGGAACTCCTTTCTCGACCAATGTGTCGAAGTCCAAAAAGTGGTCCAAACCTGACCAAGGTTTCCTCAAAACTTGGTTGAGGGTCAACAAGCCCCCAACACTCACCCGTGACTCGTCCCAAGTCACTCAGGTCTGGGAAACGTTGCTTCGAAGGCCTCGAGCTTAACTCAAGCTGCCTCGACTTGCTACTTTGCCTAAGCCTCCTGCTTAGTAAGCTCCTGAATCATCTTCTCTGTAACATGCCCTTTCAGGTACTATTCCACTGATGCAACAACTTGGTCCAGTTGCGTACCTTGTCCTTCAATTTATTCGAACACCTTGCAGGCTTCATATTGCACAGGTTGTAGCTTTTGCGTGACTTCCATTACCCTGCCCTAGAGGAAAGTAATATGATGATGCATTACACGTTGTTCCTAAGATATCTTCATTTTTTCAACTGCGGTGAGTAGCTTCATCTACGCCTGCATGGAGAAAGCCTGCTACTGCGCCTCCTATAACTATGCTTCCAATTTCCTTAGCTCTGGATATTCTACGAGGCATTCATATGTCTGCATGCTTCTATCGCTCAACTTTTTGCATTATGAGGTGAGGGATTTGATCCTTACTATTTCATTCTTAGCGGCTTCCTCCCTCTGGTCACGCACCTTCTATGGGGTGCTTGGTATTGCTTGGATCTCTAACTTTATTATCCTCACTTCAAGCTACTAGATGGTCTCAACAAGCTTCACCACTTGAACCTTGACCGAATCTTGTTCCTCCTGTGCCAAGCCTGGCACAAAGTGACATGATTTACTCACTACCTCTTTGATTGTGACCCGTTCTACGAGAAATTGCTCGTTTTCTCTCTGTAGCTTCGCTTTGTCCTCCTGGAGCATCGCCCAAAACTCTTCTCTCTCACTTTCATACGCGATTACACTATACTGTGCTACTTGTAATTTCTCTAAGACTTCATCTTTCTCTTGTTTCAAGGATTTTGTACCCTTCTCATTTTCTTCTTGGACTTTTTGAAGTTGAGCCTCTGTCGCATCTGCAAGTCTTCTCAATCGGGCTGGTTTGTCCCCCAATTCCACAATATGTGACGCAGTAGGTACTGTGCGGACCGAACGGATAGTTTGTTGTATTTCGTTCAATTCCTTTTCGATCCTACCATATAGTTTGTCCTGCTTCACTCCATATCTCTCTAACATGTCCTTGGAAGCATCCTCCATGGCTCCGCGGACCAAACTATTGTCGTCTTCCGTGAGCATGGCCTCTAACCGAGGCTTAGTAGCGCACGTCTTATTTCTTTATGAAAGTTTATGCAGAGAAACCTTCCTCTTCTGTGGTGTTACTATTTCAGCAGGGGGATTTTTCGGTGGTGTAGCTTCACCTTCTCCTTGCTTTTCTCCTTCATCCCCTCCTCCTTGTCCATTTGCTTCGTCTCCTCCTCCTAGCAAGCCAGATCCATTTTCTTCAGAGGTGTTGTCCTCCTCATCAGTCTTTATATTATGGACTTCTTCCTGCTTTTTATTCTTCTTTGTCCCACTAGATTGTCCGACGTGCTTGACCCGGGTGACCATGGGGCTTCCTATGGTGTCGGTGTCAAAGAGTTCTGCATCATCAACATGTACAAGGAACTCCTCCGGGCATTCCTTGGTGATCTTCTCCATGTCTTCATCTGTTAGTTTATAGTACAATTGCAACTCTTCCTTGCTCTCATCTTTGCACACAGTGATCTATATGAAATGTGGATCTGGGCAGAATTTTTCTATCGGTCTATACTGGTGTAGGGTGCGCGGTGTAATGCGTGGAAATGCTTCAATGGAAATCTTCAGTTGTTGATAGTATGCATGGAACACAATGTTGGACTGCCATTGCTTCGACATGTTGTTGGTGTACCACAAGGTAGAGAACCTAGCGGCCAATGACTCCAATGGTTCGATCTCTAGGAAGGTGGCCCCTTTAGGCATTTTCCAAGCGACAAATGCAATCAAAACAATCAGCCAGTTGAAGTGGAACTCGTATCCCAAATCCTGAGCTTCGCGACAGTCTTTCTCGAGTTCATTGACGAGGTAACTCGCCCAATTCATTTGCATGCCCTCAACAGATTTTCCTACGAGGTCCACCACGAACCCGATGACCTATGTGGGGCAGTTCTTTCTTATGAGCTATTCAACTATGAGTTGGCAAGCGAGGTGCACTACGCCATCCTAGAGAGAGGCTACCTTGTAGCCTCGCTTTCCTTTTTCAACTTCACCATAAGCTTCTTTGATGCGTTGTGATAGGGAGCGGTCTGAGGCCTTCCCTGGGTAAACTGTTGAGAGTCAGGTCCTTACATGCTTAATCCTGTAATCAGGTGGATCAACTTCAAATCCATGGTAATTTGTCGACCGAGCCATAGGTATCCGCCATGATAACACGATAAGATTATTTTAACGTAAGTGTTAACCTCTTGGTGATGGCCAAAATGGGAAATCTTCATCACATTTAGCATGGTGGACTGCGCCAGCTCCTTAATCCATGGCTGGGAGATGAGGCGAGGCTTCTTCCCAGTTTTCTTCATCAAGTATCGGTGGGCTGCGAGCATAGCATAACTCTTTCTGTCTCCGATATTAAAGTCATTGTTATTTAGTAGTGGGATCTGTCCTAACTGATTCCCAACTACACGTATTCCTTTCGTAATGTACGTGGTGATTAGGGTGTACTCATACTCTCGTGGAATGTTGTCAAAGTTAACCGCACTAACCAACAGTGGAATGTACTCTGGTAAGATCAACAGGATCTTCTTTGCATTAGCCAAATCGTCGCGATGCTTACTTCGCTACTCGGTTGCAGGGTTGACATGGACCGAATGTCATCCAATCGAAGGGGAATCCTACAGTCCCCTAGTTGACGATGCCTGGACACCTTCAGATAATTGTCTTTCGACCATTATCTTCTTGAGTACCTCCTCGACGGACCTCTCTAATGCACTAGGTTCGCCTGACATTCTCACTTTTAAACAGACAGGTTAGGGTAGGCGAATGAACATGCAGGGTAGAAAAATAGATGGCGAGGTCTAGCTTCTGATAACACAACTTGACACACAATCAATTCTCTTCTTGGCTCATTTAATCATGGGTCGAAACAAGTGGTCCTAGTGTAGTGTCCAATGGGTTAAATAAGTGAGGCACCGTAACAGATTCTTCCAATGGGCAATAATGCTTCCATCAATTCGAATCTGTACGTTATGGCATGGTCTCAACGTCCCAGAAGTGGTCCATCCACCCATAAATGCATTTCCTAGCCGTTCCAGAGCGTTTCTCTAACGGGTGGGGCGCCTCCAATGGTCATATAGCTTCGCCAGGGCGAAGTCCCATTCTGCGTGATCTTGCTGTTCCGACGAGTTTCAGGTCCTGCGAACCTACCTCTTGTGAGGTTCAAGTCTGTGAAGTTTTCCATCTTGTCTCTGTAGCTTCCTATACCTTTCCATCTTATATTTATTTTTACTGAGCTTCCTTGCCTTCTTTCCTATGATTTGAGTCTCTCTAAGTGTTTATGGATTCCTCTTTCCATTATTATTCTTATCTTCTCCTAGTGTAGTGACTTCTTACTACTGATGTGCTCTCAAAGGATTCGAAGTTAATATCCCTTCTCTTATTAATTCCAGGGTGGTTATTCTTCTTTCTTTCATGGATAGGTCCTTCAAACCTTCTCACGTTCTTTCAACCTTGACAACTAATTCTCTTGCCCTTTGTTGCTTCGATTTATCTTCTCGTTCTTCTATTAGTCGATCTATTTTTCTAGCTATGAAATCCCTTAGTTCTTGATTTTTCTTTTATGTAGCTTCTTCCTTTGCTTTCCTTCTGATATGATCTTTCCCAATACAAGTATTACCTAGTAAAAGTGGGAAAGGGGTGTTGTTCTCAACAACTTAATGACATAAAATTCTTCTTCAGTTGATGTTCCATGAATAATAATCGGTAGATTAGTAACTCTTCCACATAGGTTATCATCTTTCCCTTAAACAAGCCTATCCTTCCAAATGAAGGTACCACAGTAGGTTTTCCCAAAATTTTCCAACTGTCTTCTGTCATAATATTCACTTGTGTTTCTTCATCCAAGACACAGTCTATGTCGAAGTCTCCTATTCTTACATTTATGCGTCGTTTTACTTTCAGGATCTCTGGTAAACTGACATCTTTGTGAACATCCATTGTTTCTTTCAACTGTACTAATGTAGTCTGAACTTCCTCTGATACTCTCTCTCTCTGATTCTCTAACATACCCTTAGAATTTAGTCTCTTGATAGTTTTATTGGCCCATTTACATTCGTTCAACTTTAGCAATAATTCTTGGACAATCCTCAACTTTATGACCAAAATTTTTACAACAAAGACAAATATTGTTGGCATGTTTTCAGACAGAGGCAAAGTATGCATATTTGTCATTGATGGAAAAGATCAGCACGACCAACAGAGCGATGATGGCATGGGAGGGGTATTTTTGGCATGTTTTTAGACAGAGGCAGAGTATGCGTGTTTGTCATTGATGGCAAAGATCAACACGATCAACAGAGCGATGATGGCATGGGCATGTTTTCAGAAAGAGGTAGAGTATGCGTGTTTGTCATTGATGGAAAAGATCAGGACGATTAGCAGAGAAATGATGGCATGGCAATGGCAAGATCAATTGAGAAGAGAAACATTGATCGTTGGATCTCATTCAGAATCCTCGATGACCGTCAGATATGAACTCAGATAGGAGGAGCGCACAACAGATCTCATGCATCAGATCTGGGCCCGAAGACCGACCTTCGTTGGATCCATAAGAAGGAGCACACCCTTTATGTGCAAGATGAAGCGGGCCTAGAAAATCCCGAAAGCAGGAGGATCGTTCATCTTTAAGGACATGTGGCGTATGATTGGAATTTCGTTGACCTTCACATTGGAGGATTCAACGGAGCACAGTGTGGGAACTCCGATATGCGATATCTCGAAATTATTCGGGTCATCGGATTGAGGATTGATCTAGACCATTAGCTCGAGGTATGTTGTAGACCATTGGATGTAGAGGACACATGGGGAGCGATTGGCATTTCGCTGACTGAAATTCAAAGGAAGGAAGTGCTCTAACCTTCCAACTTGTGATATGTGATATCTCGAAATGATCCGAGCCGTCGGATTGAGGATTGATTTGGACCATTGGATAGAGGTATGATGTGGACTGTTGGATGCAGAGGACACATGGCAGGTGATTGGCATTTCGCTGACTGAAAGTCAAAGGAAGGAAGTGCTCTAACCTTCCAACTTGCGATATGAGAAATCACGATAAGATCTGGCCCATGGTCATAGACAAGGTCACATCGTCGAAGGCTGGAGGAAGGAGCTAGTGTTTTCTAAGCTCCTTTTCAGCAATCACAACATGAAGAGTTGAGACTCTTCACCTCAGGATTGCCGAAATGTGAAATGCGTAAATGCCTTTTGGTATAGGGTGTGGTCATCGCCAGTGGTCATGTGAAAGGGAAGAGCTAGCACCAAGCTAATCTCCTTTTCGACGATCGCAACATGAAGAGTCGAGACTCTTCACCACAGGATTGCCAAAATGTGAAATACGAAAAGAATTTTGATTAGGCCCGTGGTCACAGCTAATGGGCATATGGAGTAAGTGCGAGACCCATCAGTTGTAATCCAACGGTGCAAGTTAATCAGGAATATGATCGAAGGGTTATTGTTTCTCTTCAAGGTTAACTGGTCCGTTACGATTCAATAAGCTGAACTGAATCATGGTTCTTGGACGGTTGGCTATTCAGTTGCCACAACATTGTTGTCCTAGGAATTCGAGGTGGAACTGAAGTTAGTGGTGTGTATAAAAGAAACATGTAGTGACTGTGTGTTGTTGGTTGTTCTGAGTGAAAAATGTTGAATTGAGAAAATGAAAAACCACAATATACATAGCGTGAGATCAAACTCAGAAAGGTGAAACAGAAGCTGAACAGAACAGAAAAAGGTGAAGAGAACAGAATGTGCAGATATCAAAGAGCATGAGAAGAACAAAGAAAGACCAGATAGAGAGATACAATAAGTCAAGTCAAGTATGAACATAGCAGAAGAATAGTGAAGCAGAGAAGATTTGCAGAACAAAGAAGAAGTGGTAAGAATTGATATATCTGTGTTGTTGCTTATTCAATCATGTATTCATAATTAGGGAGGTAGGGTGGTTCTAGGGAGGACCATGGTCCTCTAATATTCAATTTGGTGCTTGAATATTGGAAGTTGTATCTTCCATCTAGTTGTGGCTAGAAAAACAGGGTGGCAGGGTGGTGCTTGGGAAAACAAAGAGTTTTTTGTATATAAGTTGGTGCTTGTATAAATCTAGTTGGTGATGGAACATTTAGGGAGTTGGTGTTTCCTTCTAGTGGGTGCTAGAGAAACCAGAGAGTTGGTTCTCTCAAACAAGTCGATGCTTGTAAAACATAGGTAGTAGTATCACATTGAGTTGATGCTCAATTATAGATGATGTACAGAACTTAAAAGATTTCCTATCATTTCGAAGAAGAAGAGGTTTTCTCCCTTTATGGATTTCCTCGTGAAAATCTGTCTCTATGTATATCTTATGTGTGACAGATTCCCATTATTTATGTTGTCCATATGTTGTATAATATTGATGATCACCTGGAGAATGATTAAAAATGATTTAATGGACTTAATATTGTTTAAGCACAATGCCAACTGATTCACCCCCCCTCTCAGTTGTCTTAGTAATTTCAACAATTGGTATCAGAGTGGGTTCCTTTTATTTAAAGGTAGATATGTAAGCTTAAACATGACAAGTCATGAAGGGACTTCAACCACTAAGCCCCCTCTGTTTGATGGAACAAATTTTCCCTTCTGGAAGATTAGAATGAGAACATACTTAATGGCCTTAGGTGTTGATATTTGGGATGTAGTAGAGACTGGATATATAAATCCTGTTGTTCTAGCTTCCAAGGATGATAAGTTAGATTTTAGTTTTAATGCTAAGGGAATGAATGCTATCTTGAATGGACTTGCTGAAGCTGAGTTTGTAAAGGTGATGCATCTTGAAACTGCCAAAGCAATGTGGGATAAACTTATTAGCAGTTATGAAGGAAATGAGAAAGTAAAAGATGTCAAACTTCAAACATACAGATTGAAATTTGAACAACTAAAGATGAATGAAGATGAAACAATTAACAAGTATTTTTTAAGATTTGAAGAACTTGTAAATGCCATGAAGGGTCTTGGTGAGAAGATTGAAGAATCATTTCTAGTTCAGAAGATTTTAAGATCTTTGCTTGATAAATTTAATCCAAAAGTCTCTAAAATAGAAGAACTAAGTGATCTTAAGAATCTGTCAATTGATCAACTCCTAGGAACTTTAACTGCATATGAAATGAGAATTAGTAAAGATAAATCCATTACTAGAGAAGCATCTTTTAAAGCAGACAAGAATATTGATACCGAATTAGATGATATTGAGGCAAAATTTGTGAGAAGGTTAAAGAAATGATCAGGAAAATATCAAGGCAAGCTCCCCTTCAAATGTTTTAACTGTGGAAAGATAGGTCATTTTGCATCTAAGTGTTCTCACCAGAAAAAGGACCAAAAATGTGATGATGAAAAGAAATACAAATTTAAGAAATATAGTAAAAATAAAAGTTTGTGTGCAAACAATGATGACTCCTCAGAAGACATAGATAGTGATTCTTCCTGTGAAGACAAAGTGAATGATTTTATGCTTATGGCTATAGGAGATCTTGATGATAAACATTTAGTAGGTGAAATTGATGACGAATAAGCTGTGGTGGATATGGAAGGTGAATTGATCAGTGCTTTGGAAGAATTTAATAGACTCAGACGTAAGAAGAGAAAACAAAAACAGTTGTTGATGCAGTTTAAAATGAATGATAAAAAACCCGATGAAGACTTTTCTCTACTAAGAGTGGAGTTAGAAGAGACAAAGAAAGTAGAAGACATTCTGAAACAATAGTTATCAAAAGAAAAAGCGAGATGTGAAGCCTTAGAAGAAGAGATAGTAAAAACTAGAAAAGAAATGGAGAAGTTTAAGGCATTATATCACCAAAATCTGTCAAGTATTAAAGCCTTAGAAGAATTAACATTCATTCTAAATCAGAAAAGGAATCCAAAGATGAAAGTTGTCTTGGGCTATGAAGAAGGCTCAATTAGTGATCATCCAAGTAATACAGAACCCATCAAGTTTGTCAAATCTACAATCATTGACAACAACCACTTTGTAGAAACAAAGAAAGAAAATCATCCACCAAGAAGGAATGAAAGAAAAAGTACCAGAACTGAATCTGTAGATCAAAGAAATAACACAAACACATCTTCTGATCAAAGAAATCATCAGCATGGAAGAAATCGACTATAGCCTTTTTTCAGGTACAAATGTTTTTTCTATGGTTATTGTTTTTTCTGTTCTAACTTTGGTCACAAAGATGTCAATTGTTCTTTAAGATCTAGATATGTGAAATCAAGATTCTCAAGGAATAATTATTTGCCACAAGAAAGATTGAAACAACCAAGAAACAAATGACCACAGACTATAAATCATGTGATGGATGGGGGAAGGATGCAGGTGAAACATAACAATAGTTATGAGCATAACAACCGTTATGATCTGTTATTCAGTGAACCAAAATGTTACATCTGTCATAACTATGGACATAAAGCTGTAGATTGTCGCTTAAGGAATTTTAAGCCAGATTTGAATCCCATTGCTGAAAATTTCAAGATTTGGAAGAAGAAAAAAGATGACAAGTGTAGACTAGTGTTATCATCCCAAAGACAAAAGAATCCCTGGTATATTGGCATTGGATGTTCCAAACATATGACTGGAGACAAAATTAGTTTTCTAACTCTAAGTGAAAGCAAATCAGGGAATGTAACTTTTGGAAATGATGCACCAGGAAAAATAAAAGGTAAAGGAATGGTAAATTTGAGTAATGGCAAAGGGAAAGATCAAGATGTGTTGTTTGTAGAAGGTATGAAAGATAATATGCTTAGTGTCAGTCAAGTTTGTGACCGAGGATGTGAAGTCGTCTTTACTTCTAAAGATTGTAAAATAAAGTCTGTGAATTCAGGATAGTTTCTTGCAAAAGGGATAAGAACAGAAAACAATGTCTATGTGTTAAAAGAAGAAAAAGAAGAATGCCATGTAAGCAAGTATGATGAAAGTTGGCTATGACACAGGAGACTTGGACACTTAAATTTTGATCATATAATTAGTCTCAGAAATAATGGGGCAATAAAGTATCTTCCAAAGATATCAAAGCCATATGATTCTGTTTGTAAACCATGCCAGATAGGAAAGCTTACTCAGACACAGTTCAAATCTAAAAACTTTCCTTCAACAAAAAAACCTCTCCAGTTAGTATATATGGATTTATGTGGACCATCAAGAAAAGAAGGTACAGGAAAAGAAAACTATTTTATGTTGATTATTTATGATTATTCTAGACTAACATGGGTTGCCTTTTTGAAAGAAAAATCTGAAGCATTTGAAAAATTCAAAGTGTTTAAGGCTCTGACTAAGAATCAAATAGGAAAAAGATTGAATGCGGTAAGGTCTGATAGAGGAGGAGAATTTAACTTATGGAACTTCAAAGAGTTCTGTGATAAACATGGGATCAAAAGAGATTACACAATCCCAAGGAATCCACAACAAAATGGAGTTGTTGAGAGACATAATAGATCAATACATTAAATGGCAAGATCAATGATGAATGAAAGGAATATATCTCAGACATATTGGGTGGAAGCAATCCATACAACTGTTCACATTCTTAACAAAGCTCATATCAGGCCACACAGTGACAAGACTCCTTATGAACTATGGTTTGGAAGACCTGCTTCAATCAAGCATTTAAAATTCTTTGGGAGTAAATGTTATATCAAGAATAATGATGAAAATATTGGCAAATATGATGACAGGGTTGATGAAGGTATATTCTTAGTTTATGCTACAAACAGTAAAGGTTACAGATACTACAATAAGAGGTTGCATAAATTGGTTGATTGTATCGACATAAAAGTTGATGAAGAAATACCGGTAACAAATGTAAGCAGTGTTGAACCAAGCACAGAAGATATAATTGAAAACGAAGATGAACAGGTCCAAGGATCAGAAAGAGAAGAATCTGAATCAGATGAAGATACTAATACTTCGACTAACACAAATCAGCAGAAAGAAGCAAAATCACCTCTTGAAATTGTTAGAAAGAATCATCCTGAAAATCAGATAATTGGAGATATAAATAAAGGAGTTCAAACAAGAAGGAAATTGATTAAAGACTCAGAACAATCACATGTTGCCTTTTTATCTATGATTGAACCTAAATTTTTTTATGAAGCTAGCCAACATGATGATTGGATTAGAGCTATGAACGAAGAGCTTGATCAGATTGAGAAGAAAAATACTTGGGAGCTTGTTCCTAGACCTGAAGACAAGAATGTAATAGGTTCCAAATCGGTGTTCAAAAATAAAATGAATGAAAAATGACAACTTGTTAGAAATAAAGCCAGATTGGTCTATAAAGGGTATGCACAAGTTGAAGGTCAGGATTTTGATGAAACTTTTGCACCAGTGGCAAGATTGGAAGCCATCGGAATGTTTCTCGCATATTCATGTCATAAGAACTTTAAAGTGTATCAGATGGATGTTAAGTCAACATTTCTTAATGGAGATCTAGAGGAAGATGTATACATGGAGAAACTTGAAGGATTCTCATTGATAGATAATCATGATTATGTCTGCAAGATGAAGAAGGATTTATATGGACTGAAGCAAGCACCACGAGCTTGTTATTATAGACTGGACAATTTTTTACAAGACAAAGGGTTCAAGAAAGGTACTGCTGATAGAAATATATATATTAAATCCTAAGGTGACGATTTACTAGTTGTTTTGATTTATGTAGATGACATTATTTTTGGATGTAGTAATCACTCTCTTGTCCAGTGGTTTGCTAACTCTATGCAAACAGAGTTTGAAATGTCCATGATAGGAGAATTTTCATATTTTCTTGGCTTACAAGTAAAACATAGTTCTGCAGGAATATTTATCTCTTAAGAAAAATATTTGTTGAAGAAATTTAAGATGGAATATTCTTCTTCTGTTAGTACACCTATGGTGGTTGGTTGCAAGCTCAGTAAAGATGATATTTCACCTGCTATTGATCAAAGAACATATCGATCAATGATAGGCAATCTTCTGTACATCACAACATCTCGCCCTGATATAATGCAAGCTATTGGAATGGTAGGTCGTTATCAATCATCTCCTAAAAAAATTCATTTAGTAGCTGTCAAAAGGATGTTCAAATACTTGAAAGGCACAATGAATTACGGTCTATGGTATCCCAGAAATCAGAACTTTCAGTTAACTGCCTATTCATATGTTGATTGGGCAAACTGTGTTGATGAGAGAAAGAGCACCAGTGGAGGAGCATTATTCCTGGGTGACTCATTAGTAGCATGGCTTAGTAAGAAGCATGGATTTATTTCCTTATCAACTACAGAGGCATAGTACATTGTTGTTGCTACTTGTTGCACATAGATTTTATGGATGATACAAACTCTTGCATATTTGAAGGTCACTTATACCGATCCTATTCCACTTCACTGTGATAACACTAGTGCCATAATTCTATCCAAGAATCCTGTACTTCATTCAAAGTCTAAGCACATACCAATAAAATACCATTTTCTCAGAGAACAGGTTACAAACAGGATTGTTCAAGTGAATTATTCCACAGAACAGATAATTGATATCTTTACTAAACCATTAACAACGACGCCTTTTGGATATCTTCGCTAGAAGTTGGGTGTGACATCACTGTCAAATTAAGAGGGTCCATCCTGTCAGGGGGAGTTTGTGTTGGTTGAATCTCTAATACCTTCGAGATGTACTGCAACACCTCAGGGGGAGATTGTTTCTTCTTTGACATTGATGTCAAAGGGGGAGAAAGTGTGGTAATTTCAATACGGTGGTAAAGCTGGATGTTATTCAAGGGGTTGCCATCAATGTCAAAGGGGGAGATTGTTGGCATGTTTTCGGACAAAGGCAGAGTATGCGTGTTTGTCATTGATGGAAAAGATCATCACGATCAACAGAGCAATGATGGCATGGGCGAGATATTGTTGGCATGTTTTCGGACAGAGGCAGAGTATGTGTGTTTTCCATTGATGGCAAAGATCAACATGATCAGCAGAGCGATGATGGCATGGGCATGTTTTCAGACAGAGGCAGAGTATGCGTGTTTGTCATTGATGGCAAAGATCAGCACGATCAACAGAGCGATTATGGCATGGAAATGGCAAGATCAACTGAGAAGAGCAACAATGATTGTTGGATCTCATTCATAATCCCCGATGACCGTCAGATCTGAACTCAGATAGGAGGAGCACGCAACAGATCTCAGGCATCATATCTGGGCCCGAAGACCGACCTTCGTTGGATCCATAAGAAGGGGCATGACCTTTACATGCAAGGTGAAGTGGGCCTACAAAATACTGAAAGCAGGAGGATCGTCCATCTTCAAGGACATGTGGCGAGCGATTGGAATTTTGCTAACCTTCACATTGGAGGAGTCAATGGAGCACAGTGTGGGAACTTCGATATGCGATATCTCAAACTGATCTGGGCCGTCGGATTAAGGATTGATCTAGACCATGGGATCGAGGTATGTTGTGGACCATTGGATGCAGAGGACACATGGCGAGCGATTGGCATTTTGTTGACTAAAAGTCAAAGGAAGGAAGTGCTCTAACCTTCCAACTCACGATATGCGATATCTCGAAATGATCTAGGCTGTCGGATTGAGGATTGATCTGGACCATTGGATCGAGGTATGATGTGGACCATTGGATGCAGAGGACACATGGTGAGCGATTGACATTTTGCTGACTGAAAGTCAAAGGAAGGAAGTGCTCTAACCTTCCAACTCGCGATAAGGTCTGACCCATGGTCATTGATAAGGTCACATCGTTGAAGGATGGAGGAAGGAGCTAGAGTTTGCTAAGATCCTTTTTGGCGATTGCAACATGAAGAGTCGAGACTCTTCACCTCAGGATTGCCGAAATGTGAAAACGCCTTTTGGTATAGGGTGTGGTCATTGCCAGTGGTCATGTGAAAGGGAGGAGACAACACCAAGCTAAGTTCCTTTTCGGTGATCGCAACATGAAGAGTCGAGACTCTTCACCACAGGATTGTCGAAATGTGAAATGCAAAAGGCATTTTGATTAGGCTCGTGGTCACATCCAGTGGGCATATGGAGTAAGCGCGAGAGCCATCAGTTGTAATCTAACAGTGCAGGTTAATCATGAATATGATCGAAGGGTTATTGTTTCTCTTCAATATTAACTGATCCTTTACGATTCAGTAAACTGAACTGAATCATGGTTCTTGGATGGTTGGCGATTCAGTTGCTGCAACATTGTTGTCCTAGGAATTTGAGGTGGAACTGAAGTCGGTGGTGTGTATAAAAGAAACATGTAGTGACTGTGCATTGTTGGTTGTTCTGAGTGAAAAATGTTGAATTGGAAAAAGGAAAAACCACAGTATACATAATGTGAGATCAAACTCAGAAAGGTGAAACATAAGCTGAATAGAACAAAAAAAGGTGAAGAGAACAAAATGTGAAAATATGAAATAACATGAGAAGAACAAAGAAAGACTAGATAGAGAAAGACAGTAAGTCAAGTCAAGTATGAACAGAGAAGAAGAATAGTGAAGCAGAGAAGATTTGCGGAGCAGATTTGCGGAGTAGATAAGAAGTGGTAAGAATTAATATATCTGTGTTTTTGCTTATTCAATTATGTATTCATAATCAGGGAGGTAGGGTGGTGCTAGGGAGAACTGTGGTCCTCTAATATTCAAGTTGGTGCTTGAATATTGAAAGTTGTATCTTCCATCTAGTTGTGGCTAGAAAAATAGGGTGGCAGGGTGGTGCTTGGGAAAACAAAGAGTTTTTTGTATACAAGTTGGTGCTTGTATAAATCCAGTTGGTGATGGAACATTTAGGGAGTTGGTGCTAGAGAAACCAGAGATTTGGTGCTCTCAAACAAGTCGGTGCTTGTAAAACAGAGGTAGTAGCCTCACATTGAGTTGGTGTTCAATTATAGATGATGTACAAAACTTATAAGACTGCCTATCATTTCGAAGAAGAAGAGGTTTTCTCCCTTTATGGGTTTCTTCATGAAAATCTGTCTCTGTGTATATCTTATGTGTGACTGATGCTCATTATTTATGTTGTCCATATGTTGTATAATATTGATGATCACTTGGGGAAAGATTAAAAATGGTTTAATGGACTTAATATTTTTTAAGCACAGTGATAATTGATTCACCCCCCCTCTTAGTTGTCTTAGTAATTTCAACAAATATGACTTGTACAAGGGCATTCCTTAGCAAGATGTCTCGGTCTTCTACAGTTACAACATAGTGTCAATCCTCTCTTTCTCTTGTATGTTCCCCAACGTCTCATGTACTACGCACTAGGATCACATTGTTGGACCTGCAATTTGCAAAAATTCTTTCTAGGTACCTGCATCCACTTATTAGTGAAAAAATTCTTTCTATGCATAGGAATAACATATATTTCTTCATTTCTACTAGCTTTACTTAGATCAAATCTTTCTTCCAACTCTGCCCTAGATTTCAGACTAAGACATAATCTATTAAACATACCCAAATTCATGCTTTCGAAACAAAAATTTTCACTTATTTTACTCTTATCAAAGCACAAAGGTTTACCTCTTTTAAGATCTTACCTCCTTTCTTCAGATCAGATTTCTTTCTTAGCACAAAGCTTCACAAGTCAGGTAGAGTATTGCGCACTTCAGTAATAGATCTACGCACAAAGCTTCTCTTTCTTTTACTTTAGTTCCCAACAATCATAGTTTCAGGTCCTAACAACATAACCATTTGTTGGCATAGGGGCAAACCCAGGTTTCAACGCTTTAACAATGCACCAACAAAACCCTAACTACCAACCCTTTCGACAACACCTGCGAAGGAGGCGAAGTCTCACCCGAGGTAGAAGCAGGGGGTGTTACAACACTCAGGTGTCTGTAACCAAGATGAGACACAGATATGTGGTAATAACACTTCACATAGTACTCTATTAACACTTAAAAGATGATAATCATTAGTTCATTATCTTCATTAACATCGCAGAACAAACCCTAATATGAATCGATGCAGTAACAACAAAGACTAAACATTTCTACCACTTAGCACATAGCATTGAGTTAGATCTAACATTCATTCGTCCTTAACACATATAAATCACTTAGCAACAACATATCTATCAATCATACATAACATTCAAGGCACTGAGAAAATCCATAACATAACCGACAAAGCACAAAGCAAACCAAATACACAAGATAAACGTGGTTCACCCCAGTTTGGGGCTACGTCCACCAACTGTTTCGTCTTCTTTATTATTCTTCAATCTCTTACATTCTGTTGCTCCTGTGCACTAAGCCACAGAGTCAAGCTTTGCACCAGACAAGAGATTTGCGTACTGAACGCCAGATCCTCCTTCCCAAAATTAGGTCAAGGCATAGAGCCAACTTCTCTACTGAGCACATAGCCTTACATACACATTCTGTTGAACAAACTAACTCAAAACTACTTTCACTTAGCCACTTCCCACTATCCCCTACTCTTCTACAATACATTCTTACTTATACTTTTACCATCCTTTATAATAAGGCCTAATCATGGGTAAACCCCATGGGCCGACATCCCATAACCCCTAACAAAAACCCTAGAAAACCCCTTACAAAGCCCGCAAAATAAGTGAGATCTGTGATCTCAGCTCCACCTAGGCGCTCCTTTCTCGAACAATGTGTCGAAGTCCAAAAAGTGGTCCAAACCCAACCAAGGTTTCCTCAAAATTTGGTCAAGGGCCAACAAAGATCTAAAGGAAATTAACCTTCTTAAAGATTTCAATATTTTATTAGATCTGTTGTGATGAACTGTTCCAATGGAATATCCACGACAATTTACAGATCAATCACCTTATATTACTCATGAATTTTATGAAAGGGCATGAATCAAATATTCCATTTTACCTATTGAATAGTTTAAGGAAGATGGAATTAACCATTCAACATATCCCTTGGAGTTTGGAGAGGAGTCTATTTCATTTTGGGCTGGTTAAAATATTAGTCGAAGCCATATTGAAGGAGGGATAATTGGGCACATTTATTGGTAAGAAATCGTTTTATAGAGGCATCTATGCAACACAAATTCAAAGGATTGAAACACATGGGTTCCATAAGCAAGGTTTATGAATTAGAGCCGAAAGTTTCCAAGTTTAAAATCTTGGAATTGGAGCCTGATTCTTGAATTGGAGAAAGCAGAGCCATAAGCATAGAAAAATGAGAATGTAGAGCCAGAGAACAATGAAGAACCAAATCCTAAAACAACAAAGAATAAGAAAAATGAAAGATAGAGGATAGAGAAGGAGGTCATGGTTTGGTACACTAAACCAAGAATATCTAGAGGGTCACCCTGAGGCAAAACAATAGAGAAATTTGACAAACTTGAGACCAGAGGTTTGAAGCCAGAAAATGGTATATTCACAACAATCAAGGAAAAATGAGGAATACAAAATTGAAGATAAAGTTGAATGAGCAAAAAATAAAGATACATGCATAACCTTCTGGGCTCAATATTTTGATAGATACTACAGAGAGAATAAAGAGAAAAGGGGCATCAATTTTGAATTTTTGATAGAGGACAATTAATTTTTGGAGGACTAGAGTACATTTTTGGTTGCATGAAGACATACAACATCTTCCATGTGAGGGAGTTGTTGGGTCCTGAAATTGATCTAGGTGGATATCGATGGCCACCCACCTATTTCAATTCGCTCATCTTGGAATTTTTTCAGTTTGACAGTTTTTTCCTAGTTTTCGAGTCTTGAACTTTCGAGGCCGTTTTGAGGCTCTAAACAACATTTTTAGGTCTCACCACAATCAAACTGTAGACAAAGTTAGATTTTTATGGAAAAATGTATATTCCTCAGATAAACCTTTCCAATCGTCTATCGTGTAGCTAAAATGGAGATCGTATGAAAAAGTTACGACCCTGGGAAGTTGATGTAGTAACTTATCCCAACGGGGACCACGTGACTTTTTACGCTTCATCTCCTAGGGTTAGGTTTTTGGATGTCTAGGGTTTTGACATTCATGTTTATTGTAAAAAGGATTTTAGAGCCTCATTGTAATCATATTCTTGCGAATGAGCATAGCTGTCACATCTCTTCTCAGAGATAAGTTGTCACCGTTCTAACAAGCTTGTTTCGGTCTGCATTTTATAGTTTCAACATATTTATTATTTAATAGATGTCAAGTTTAATTGTATCTATGTTATTATTCATTGTGTTTCTGTGTTAATATTATAAATCTGTGTTTTCATTTCGTTCTGCTCATAAATCTAGATCAATGGTATCAGAGTGGTTTGCTACTTGTCATTTTTTTTAGTGCATGTTCCCGACGAAGTCAGGGTATAGAGAGTTGGGTCTCGAGCTTGTTTCTCTTGAGGAAAAATTCTCTTGCACGCCCAAGAAACATTCCATGGTGGGTGAAAAGAAAGATGATGGGACATGGGATCCTTTCAAAATGTTACTCGAGGAAGCCCTCGAGCGACAGAGGAACGAGATGATGGACAACTTTGCACAAATCCTTTGACAACTGTCGAAAAGTGACGCATCTACCTCAAGTTGAGGCACTGTCGCCTTCAAGGTACATATCAATTTTGATTTTCCTATATTTGGAGGTCAAATAGATGCAAATGTCGTAGATAAATGGTTAAATCTTCTAGAGGGGTATTTTTCTGTCCACAACTTTTCTGATAGAGAAAATATTACATTTGCGCTCCTCAAGGCCATCCCCCATGTCAAAGATTGGTGGGAGACTTTCTGTGAGAAAAATGAAATAGAGGGATCCACATTATTTGTAGTTGAACCCACTTGGGGTTCCTTTAGGGATATTATTAAGGAACAATACTACCCTGTTGGAAGTTATGACGACCTATATACAAGATGAACCACACTATGACAGGAAAGAGACTTAACAATTCCAGAGTTCACCAATGTCTTCCATACCTTGCACACCAAGATAGGTATTAAAGTTTCTTAGCAACATATGGTGCTCAAGTACCGTGACGGTCTGCATAGATACACCTAAACATAAATGGAGCTTTTGGACATCTCGTCCTTGGGCACGACCTATTGATATCTCATCAAAATCAAGCAAAAACTTAAACAAAAGATGTTGTAGTTTGGGTCTAGGAACCCCTTATAGAAGAAGTAGGGCAAGGGAAACCCAAACTCGTAGAAAAAAGGATAGAGCAAAGAGGGGCATCCCTTGTGGTGTGACTTCCATAAGAGCCCCTATCATAACACTGTTGATTGTCACTCAATATAGTCATTGGTGGCTATGGTGAAAGCCTTTGAATCAGATGCAGGTTCTGACTTTGATTCAGAACCAAAAAATGGGAGACAGATCATCGATGCAGAACCTAGTGCCATCGTTGCTACCACCAAGATTCATCCCAGTGAACCTGATGAGCCAGAGGAAGGCGAGCGCCTCTTTCATTCACATATGTGGGTGAAAGACACTCTGTTGTACTTCATCGTTGATAGTGATATCCATAAGAATCTCATCTCAACGGAGGTTGTCAAGCAACCAACCCTACCAACAATGCTGCACCCACAACGCTACACCATCGGATGGCTTAGCCAAGGAAGATATCTTCACATCAGCCAACAGTGACGCATGTTATATGGAATCAAGCCATTCAAAGATGAGTTATTGTGTGATGTTGTTGTTGATTAATTGGGTTGGTTGTCATTGATGTCAACCCTTGAAGCAATTCCGGTATCAAATTCTGGTAGCCCCAACAATATGATTAAGGGACCCGTAGCCCCAACAATATGATTAAGGGACTTCAGTTTGATTGATGTATAATGGTATGAAGTTTAATATATTTTCAAGTAAGACTATTCTAGATGGACAGTACATGTCATGCCATTTGCGGTGATATGCAGAACGTCACATAACTCCTCACAGTTAGAGAGTTATGGCCTGGTGAAGTGGAAAACCCTCATGAATTGTCTAAAAGGTCAAATAAGTCAAATTAATTCTAGAAGCTCCTAGAATAAGTTGACTAGTCAAGTGGGTGAAACTAGGAGTTAGTCATGGGTTAAGTTGTTGCAATAAGAAAAAAATTAAAAATAATTTAGTTGCAACTAGAAGTGGAGAATTTTCTATTTGTAGCAAAGTGAGTTAGAAGTGGACAAGTGGTTAGAAGTGGGTTATCCCTAAAAGAAGGAAAGTGAGTTAAGTTGGTTAGAAAGTAACCCCTTGAGGAAGCTACATGGAAGTATAAATAAGAGAGAAAGACTCTCCCATTAACACTTATTGAATATCTATTTTGTGAAAGGTTATTTGGACAGGTATTATTAATAGAGAAAATTGTGACAGAAAAGGTACAACAGAAAAACTACGACAAAAAAATCGCGGCAGAAAAAGTACGACAGAAAAATTGCTGCAGAAAAAGTGTGGTAGAAAAATCGCAGCAGCAGCAGAAACACGACAACAAAACCGTGGCAATAGAACACTACAAGAAGAAAAAGGGTTTCTTAGTGACAGATTTGACAGAACAGGTTGTGACAATGACATATTCAGTTTCTACATTTTGCACTTGTATTTTAGGGCGGTTTGAGGGGGCAATGATAGGTGGTTGTAGCTGAATAACATAGGGGGTTGTAGCCATAGAATTGAGGAGTTGGAGCTTCTCTCAGGTTGTAGCCAGAAAATAGGGGGTCAGAGCCTCCTTCCAGTTGCAACTGGAAAACAAAGGAAGTTGGTGCTTCCAATGAATGTAATTATTAAAGACACATAAGAAAAAAACATTTCATGGTTTTCTCCCGCATTGAGTTTCCACGTAAAATACTGGTGTACTGTGTATGTGTGTGATTACTCATTGTTCATGGTTTATTTATTTTGCACATGATTGAATGATATTGGTAAATTGATCATAAAGACAAATAACATTTATACGTTGTGGTTTAAAAGGATTATAATTGCTCTATTACTGATTCACCCCCCTCTTAGTAATCAAACAATTGGTATCAAAGCAGGTTCCTTCATAAATTAGTTTAACCACTGAAAGGTAGATCATGGAGAGAAACAATATGTATAAGAATGAAATACCACAATTTGATGGACATAAGTATGCATTATGGAGCAGAAGGATGAAAACATATGTACAAACACATGGATTTGAAGTTTGGAAATCAATTGTATATGTATACAACGAACCAACAGTTCCGCCAACAAATGACAACGGAAATAAACTCAGTCTAAATAATTCAAAAGCCACAAATGCACTTCTGAATGGTCTTTGTGATTCGGTATATACCAAAGTTATACATTGTAGCTCTGCTAAAGAGATTTGGGACAAATTTCAAAATATTTATGAAGGAGATTCAAAAGTAAAAGCAACAAAGCTTCAAACTTACAAATGTCAATTCAAACAACTAAAGATGAAGGAAGATGAGAATATTGCAACTTACTTCTTACGAGTTGATAAAACAGTGAATGCAATCATAGGATTGGGAGAAGAAATTGAAGAATTTGTAATTGTTCAAAAGGTATTAAGATTTTTTCCAATGAGATTTGATCCTAAGATCTCAGCACTAGAAAAATGAGTAGATCTAGACTCAATAAGCATGGATGAACTACATGGAATCTTCACAGTCTATGAAATGAGAACTGAACGGGAAAATCCAGGTATAAAAGAAGCAACATTCAAAGCATCCAAAAGGTCAAAGAAAAAGGGCAAACAAAAATAAAAAGAATATAGAAGCAACAGTGACATCTCAAAAGATGATGAAGAAGTGGCCAACTTTGTCAAAAGATTGAAAAAGGGAACCGATGGCAGATATAAAGGTAAGCTTCCATTGATTTGTTTTAATTGTGATGGTATTGGTCATTTTGCTAACAAATGTACTCATAAAAAAATAAAAATAAATGATAAAGATGATTCAAATAGAAAACAAACATATAGAGGCAAGATGACCAAAAATAAAGTCTCCAAGAAAAGTTTATGCACCAAAGAAGACAACTCTTCATCAGATGAAGATGAAGTCAGTGAAAGTGAGACATAAATGGTTCTATTCATGCTAGTAGAAGATTCCGATAAAGAAGACACCGAAGAAGAATATGAAGAAGCATAAGTTGACTACCAAGAAGAACTGTTGAGTGCTATAGAAGTTATAAAAATATTAAAAAAGAAAAACAAGAAGTTCCAAGTAGAACTAGACAAGAAATAAGACACTCAAGAACTAGAGCAGATGATCATAGAATTGAAGGTTCAAATAGAAGAAGATAAAATAATTGAAGAAGCACTAAAAGAACAGTTAGAAGAAAGAGACATGATCATTGGAAATTTGGAAGCAGAGATTGTCACATTGAGAAATGATCTTCAAAAGAAAAATATGCAGAATAACTCAAAAGTTTTGAATGACATTATTAATAGTCAAAGGCCTAATCATGACAAGTATGGACTTGGATACAATCAGAGAGAAAAGGGATCAATCTCTAAAACGACAGATCAAGAAACATATCCAAAAAATTATGTAGAAACAGTCAGAGGGGATAGAAATTTCTACAAGGAAGATCACAAGGACACTCCTCCACCGAGAAGATTCAGATTTCAGAATCAACGACAGCCAGAAACAAGCAGGCCTCAAGAAGAAGAAGGATTCATAAGAGTAACTCTTTTCAGAAGATCTTCAACTCCTAGGTATCAAACTATCTTTTTTGGTTTATGTTATACATGAAATAATTTTGGACATAAAGTTGTAAATTGCAGAGCGATTAGCATGAACATAAACAACTTTGAAAGTCATACACAATGGTTATCCAAGAAAGCCTAGTGAAACACAGGGAAGAAGCTACAACAGGTTTGAATCATTGAACACTGAAGTGGAATGCTACAAGTGCAACAACTTTGGACACATGGCCAAAGATTGTAGAATGATAGTCCCTCCTAGAGAATCACAACAGAATAACAACAGTCACAAACATGAAACTCAGAAGAGAACATGGATAACAAAGCAGGATCATAACCAAATTAATAAGCTATTTAAAGAAGATGGAAAACATGGATAACCGACACTAGCCCGAGTTAGCTATGGAGAAGGAGTTAGACCATAGGAAGAAAACTTGGATGAAGCAAAATAAAAAGTGGTTGAGTAAGTGGAATATCAAGGTGCATGAATGTCCTAACACCAAGGAAGAAATAAAAAAGTTCATGATTGAAAAATTTAGGACTGCCATGTGGACCAATCATAGTGGGCGTAAAAAAACATACTACATCAAGGAGTTTAACCCAAATTGTGACCATAATGAGGAAACATATTTAGAGGAAGCTATTAAAGGAAAAACAAGGCTGCTAGTTGCACAACTAAGGACGGGTTCACATCACCTTAGATGTGAGAGTGGTAGGTGGAGGGTACCCAAGGAAGTTTTGGAGGAGAGAACTTGCATATTCTGCAATAAGGGTGTGGTGGTGACAGAGTGACACTTTTTCACAGAATGTGCAACATACGAGGATATCCGCAGTCAGTATGAAAATAACTTAAAGGTCGACAACATGCACTAGTTATTTGATGAGGATAAGATCAACCAGACTGCTAATCTTCTAGTCAAGATTCACAGCAAAAGATCCGACATCGAAAAAAGTATGAAGATGAGTTAGGGTTGTTATTCCCTTGGTCCCTTAGGTTGTTCAACGTCGTGGACGTCATTAAAATCAATCAATCAATTCTTGTTGGTGTCATTTGTTACAGTGCTCTCTGGATCTCCTTTTGGGTTTCCATTTGTGGGTATGGACAGCTCAATGGCAGGTTCCACAAACAACCATGCCCACAATTACAGGTTTACAGGTTTACATTTCTATAAAATGAATGCATCACACTCTTCACAAAATAAAAGGTCGTTGAGCACAATAGCATTAAAGTAGAAAAAAAAATATTTACTTTGTTAATCAAATCACAATAAATTATGTTTGTAATTAGATATAACAATAACAGCTTACACTTGATTTATCTTCCGCTGATGAGAAATATCATTTAATATATCTTCCACTCATGAGAATTATCATTTAGCTGAATTCACACTTTCGGTGATATGCCACCTCAAAATAATAGCTCTTATAAAGTAGGTTGTACTTCAAATAAATTTATAATGCTACAAAATCAAAATAGAACAAAATAATTTCAAATGATACATTTGCGAACCTAATCATAATATCAATATATTTCAATCTCTACTGACATCATCATAGCACGCAGATGACTAATAGGCTTTTACTATTTACTTTATGATTTGAAGCATAACTTCATTATAAATAGGGCCGGTGTAAACCTTCAAAGTCACGAGAGAAAGTAAGCATTTGAATCCCACTCTTAACAGCTCCAAATAAAAATAAAAACAAATCAGGGCAAAAAAACAACTTACCCATCATACTTCCATTCAATTCAGTTGTTTTTAAAGACAAACTTATTGTTATTGTTAAATTCAAACAATATGCTTCATGTAACATGCCCCAAGGGGGCTGCAATTCAAAGAAGAAACCTAGTATCTATTTTACTAAAGGTCTTCTGGGACTTGCACATAAGCTCATCCCTTAAACTCATGCCATATAGGTGGAGCATACAAGTTGGGAATAGAACCCTAGCAGACCAACTATCATTCTATTAGCCCCACCAATACTTCAACTCCCCACTGACGAAGCCAAATAACTTCATACTAGGTCTCTAGCAGCTTCTTGAAGTATGTCTATATCTGTTATATTTTATCTTTGACTTTCAAAATATTCTGCAAAAAATAATCTTACTTTTTCTGACATGAATGGTAGATACTGCAAAACAACCCTAAGTTAAATAAGCTCCATCAATCATTCAGTATACCACCAACTACTTTCCAATAGTTCAAAATTTAATTTAGTCTTTACATTTAGATGTCAACTAAACCTCAATGAATTTGATCAATAGATGCAGGGCCCAGGCACAATTTTATATTGAAGTAGCTAACCAAACTGGTGCAAAGTGGTCCTTATTGTACAAGAAGAATATATTCTAGAACCAACTTTAGCAGATAACTAAAATTAACTTTATCTTATTCATGTTCAAACCCTTTAAAGAAGTAACTTGTTTAAATTCCATTCTTGATTGTATTTTCTGTGCTTTATAGCCAAACCCTCGTCTTCATCCTTTCAAACCAAGCATAAAATCCATCTGGTGGCCATGAAAAGATTTTTAATAAACACTTATTTTGTCAAAATATAGCTAGGCATAACGAGACCAGAGTATTGATCAGCCTTAGTATCTGATAATATATAAGAGACCAACCAATAAAGTATATCCCCCAAGCTGTATCTCATAAGCAAATGCTGTTTTTGAGAAAATATGGCTGTTCTGAGGATGCTATCTAGGCTCGTGAGCAATCAGCCTGATCATTCTTGATTGATACTCTGGCTTCCACCCAACCTTATGATCATTGCTGCAAAAGCCCACAATGTAATGAGCAAGAAAATTTATAATTTATTTTGTATACATTGTTCCTGTAAAAATGAAACATCACCTTACAAATTGTACCTGGACATAATAAAATTCTTCATCAGTTGACATATTTATTAAATTTAACCGAAAACTACGTGTTAAATTGAGCAAGAAGCAAATGTGTGATCTCACTGTTAAACATACAAGGAAGCTAAATTGTTCTACTTGAAAGGCATTGGGAAATGTAATACTCTACCGATAGCTACCCCTCAATGAACTTTTAATGCAACTTTTGGGTGGATTTTATTTTCACATCCAGATTGTTGGCAACTTCGGATTTTACTAACACTCAGGGAGGAGAAAATGAAGCCTCTATTAGCAGCCAGTGCAGACCTTCCAAGCCACAGTGAGAAGGTGGGTGCCTCATAAGCATGGATATAGGTTTGAGCTGTGAGGTTCACCATGTCAATAAAAGAATCTTCCAGCATAAAAATTTGGAATGCCCATGTCATGTTCTGATATCAACTTTGAGTTAAATTTGAGTCAGCAAGTGTATTTTACACTAATTAAATTTGGTCAATAGAATCTAAAGAATGCAAGACACTTTTGGTTTGAGTTGTAAATGGTATAAATGAATAGAACTTTCTAAAAGAAGGCTTCATACTTATCCATCTGTCAATAATGTTAGTAATTCATTATAGGTTTGGCCGAAAAAAGTCAATAATTGACTCTACAATTAAAACAATACAGCTTTTATATAATCAGCCTTATTATATCATGAATCCAAAAACTGAGAGGAAACTGTCCATCAGCAGCTTCGAGCACTGACTTCTTCTGACTAGTAGTTATGCAGTGTCAGACAACATGTCACATTGGTAAAATTTGATTCTTTACATATAGAATTTGCAATTGATTAGCAAGGAACTGCAATTACATTGCATTATTTGTCATACACAGATCCAGCGCGAACCTCCCCAGTCATGGTGATAATATGGATGCCTAATAAGCATGGAGTTACACTGGAGCCCTAAGCTTCACAAAAGCATCCACAAGCTTTACCTACTTGCCAAAATACAGGAATTCAATACACTTCATTGGAAAAGGGAGGAACAAACCTATAATATTGGGGACATACATACTTTAAGATTTAAAAATATAGTTTTGGTTGGAGCTAAGAAAAGTATTGGAGCCCCTGGAGTTTTTTAGTGTGAGATTCTACACACTACACTAGAGGAGAAATTTTATAATTGACTGGACCAAAAATACGGTATTGATATGTACTATATACATATTATTAAACAACGTCTTGCAATTACATAACATTGAAAATCATGCCTATGCGCCACCCCCCCGCCCCCCCTTAAACCCATAAAGGAAACACCCACAAACAACATCCCTATACTTTTTGGCACCAGAAAGAGGTAGGGAAGACACTAACACATCAACCTCTGTGAAAATAAATGTATAGAATGGAATAGTAGGATAAATGTAAGGAAAACGGGATTCCTACCATTGGTTCATACCAAACTCAGGTACTGGCCTGAAATGTTTAAATATGGGTGACTTCCAAGTACATGTTTTTATCACTGTCGGTGGCATATGTCTGACCAATTTCTCAAAATTAATTTCAGAAACCAAAGCATTTCTTAAAGTTTTTGTCTATGTTTCAAACATTTTAAGCTAAATCTTACTCACCTGTGGAGGTTGGTACATCAACTGCTGGTCTGGCATTAAAGGCTGCTGAGACATTAATTGCTGAGACATTGTTTGTTGAGCAGTCATCACATCCTGAAAGTTCAAATGAAAAGACAAACAATAAAATTTCTCAGAATCCAAAAATAGTTGGCTACAATAGATAACAATAGTTAGCTGTCATTCTACTGCCATATAAAATCTAAAATCTCGTTGTTATTTATGTATTAAGAAGACATAAATAATCAACAAGAAGTAGTTACTATATACAGGATTGAGATTGTGGTGGTAAGGCTGAGCATGCATGAGTGGAAAGTGTATCCCTCCATAAGACATAGATTCTGCATGAGGAATCCCAGGCCAGTGTCCCCCATATTCCTCATCCTGCAAGCCAATCAGTCCTAGTTTTACCAACAACTTGGAAATTTCTCAGAACCTGTAAAGACCAAAATTCATTTCTAAAATAACAAAATGCTAGTAGTTGCTGCTCCAATATGGGAAAATATTAAGTGTGACATGTTTTAGCCTTTAGGCCTCTATCTGATATTTATCATGCTTTTTTTTCTAGAAAGCATTCCATCAGCCATTAACACAAAAATAATGACCATGTTAAATAAGAATTACACAGCCACACACCTACCTATAACTAAGACCCTAATTTTCAGTAATCCAAATAGAATATGGATCTGCAGTGTTGTATCTGTTCTTCTGTCATCGGAAAGACCCAACCAGAATCTTGAGATGTCAAGTGCTCTGTTTGTAATTGTTTGATTATGATGAACAAAGATATTTTTGCCATTTGCTAAAGAGGTCTGGACTTGGATACAAGGCCTTTTAACGGGTGTGCTTCTCTATTGGTGGGCTGTCCTTCTCAGGGATCCTTAGAGCTGCTACAAATCTATCTGGAGTGTCTGGCAAGTAATCGGAACAGGCATTATCCCCTTCCCGTGGAGAAAGAAGTGTGCCAGAATGTTTGAAAAAATTTCTAAAGAAAAGGTAACTAAAATTGATAAATTCGTGATGTTGGACTCTAAACCTATTCTAACTTTCTAAGATTAGCTCATTCGATTGCCTGTCAAAAGAAAGATTGTAAAAACCAACATATAGGAACTAATCTCAATGCTCATGCACTTGCCCTGCTTGCATGGGTAGGTAGGGGGAAGGCTATCTTGATGGAATTATGGCTTAGCATGTATTTCTTGATGGGATGAAATAACCAGAAAAACAGAAAATTTTGATCTGCCAAGATTTCTATATTTAATTATGTCACTACGGTGAGAAAATGCTTTAAAATCCTTAACAGTCTAGTATATATGATTATGTCATTAGGAAAATGCAAACAGGCTTTGAATCTGCCAAGAATTGTATATGTAATAATGTCATCTGATGATAAAAAATGATTTCAAAATCCTTAAGAAGATAAGCATTACAGAAATTTACCTTGACTTCATCTCTAGGAACAATATCAAGAAGAAAATCAAGAACATCACCCCTGCTTATAGCTCCTGCAATGTCATTTCTCTGCAAAGTACGTCTTTTGTTCTCTTCAGTATGTAACCATGAACGTAATGTAAGCTCCAAAATGAAAAGCTCGCATGCCTTTGAGAATAGGACAGGGGCTTCAGCACTTATCATCTGCTCATGCACAATGTATTATGAGAGAAAAACAGAACACCAAATACTCAATTAAACAAGAAGGTTTAAAAGAAAGGAAGAGACCTATAATCATCCCACCTTAACATCTTCATCAGATTTCATTATTTTCTTAATTCTGGCAAGAGGAAGTTGATGCTGCTTAAACTCTGTCAGCAACAAAATATTACATCTCATAAGCCATATTCCTTTAGCTTATAAATTTGTCAAACACTAACATATTTCTAAGCCCTTAATAACCCTCATAGTTACGCAACGCTTGTACAAATATGACATTTGTTGATATTTGTTTACTTACCCGAGATAGAAGGATTGGTTATACCTTATCTGACCTTTCAGGCAGAGGTGGAAAGTTCCTGCCCATTGTGCGCTTCTTTAGAAGGGCAGAAAAGGTCTTGAGCTTAGGTAAGGTCTTGACTAAATGAAAGGTCAACCAACTAAGGTCCTGGTCAACCCTTCTCTCTCAACCTGATCACACCTCCTTTCAGGACCTTACCTGAAGGAGAAGGGTTGACCTACCTTTCAGTCAGGGCAAACCCACCAGAATAAGCTAATCGTGTAGCAAAAAAACCTTGTTTCCCTGTGTTTCTTCATTACAAATCTGGCAGCATTTCTAATGAAGTTTTGGAATTACAAGTTTAGATTGCTGAAATTGCAGTATGGAGATGTTTCAATGAAAATGGGAACCCAGAAATCCATCTACACTGTCAGAATTTGCGAAATTGCAGTTTTTCATTGTCAAAATCACCAAGTTACCCAATAAAAAAGAAGGTTGTTTGCTACACAATTAGATGGCTCCCCAACCCACCCAGTAAGGCCGCTTTCAAGGCCTAATGCATATAGTTATGTATGACAGAATAGGAAACCTGTCGGTACATACATGCAGGGTGAAAATTCTTTTGCATTGGGAAGGTCACGCAGAACAGAAGAAAAAGGGAATGGATACGAAATCACCTGCAATTTGTTCCATCTCTTGCATCTGCTGTTGCCAAAACATCTGCAGCTGCTGTTTCTGGATCTGCATGTAATGGAGATGAGGCTGCATTGACCCCTGTAGCTGGAATTTTCAAATACGAATTAATGAGATCTCTCAGGCTTACATCCCTGTTTAGGAGCATCCAAGAACAACAGCAAGAACAGACACTCAAATAAAAAATATCGTTCCCCACTTCTCAATACCACCCAATGCTGCAAATCCTAACAAGTGCAATCAAAACACTAAATCCAACCAAATTGGTAAATACAACCAGTAAATACCCACAAGTTGAAGCTAGGAATTACTTAAACAATACCAATGAACGCATTGAAAAGAACGCATTACAAGCAAGATCAAATACAGGCTCTAAAACCTGCTGCTGATGATGTTGCATAGGCATCTGTGGCTGCTGCTGTTGGAAGATCGAATTATGCATCAAGCTCGATGGTCCATGAGAAACGGAAGGTGATGGTGAGCTTTGCAGATGCGGGTACTTGCCTTCCATTGAAGTGAAATTATAGAGTTCACAACCCTAAAACCTCCTCACAGATGCAGTTAACTTTAGTACCTCCTCCTCGGAGATGAATGAGACCGATAATGGGCAGTAGCACAGTATTTTATACCCGATAACAATGGAATATGTGCATACGTAGGTGCCTGACCTTTTTATAGAAGGATGGATGTCAGACTCAATCAAAGAAAAAAGGAGATCTCAGGTACTACAGATGATCACCTTAAATTTAGTAAACAGCATTCATAATTTATGGATTTCTACTGGATTTTGCAGAATTGATAACTATTGTTTTTCATGAGCTAGAAAGGAATATTTCTGTATTTTGCAGGTGGGATTGCATATATATGTATGAAATATCATGCATGCAGCAGATAAACAAACCAATATATTCCCTTGCTGTTGCATGAGAATCTTATTCTTTATCAGACAAGGTCTTGTAAAGCTTCTGCTCTGCCTTCAATATGTGGCTAATAATAATAACTCAGGATTTCAATCTTGCTATCTGTAGTAAAATACAAAGAATATAAATGACTGTTTATGAGAACCCACCTACAGAGCTTCATACATACAGAAAGCGTATAGCAAGTAACAGTGCTGAGTATCACACATGACGTATTTTTTGGGGGGGTGTCAAATTCTGCCCTTCAGATGGGATTTCTGTTTAAGCTGCGTTATAGTACAGCATGAATCATGGGATCTTGCTTTAAAACTGGAGAATTGTACAGATATTTCTCTGATATCGGATCCAATGTTACATGACTGAAATGAGTAAGGAGAAATATAGTTTAACATGAAACACTAGAGACCGAAAATTTCGGTGGCTTCATAGATTCTTCAATAGTCTTGGAGCATCGGGAGATGTTCTAGGCCTTAGACTCAGACTAAATGAACAGATAGCACCTTTGGTATCTTTAGCCTTTCGGCATGAAAGCTAGTAATGAACATATAGCACCATTGGCATCTTTAGCCTTTCGGCATGAAAGCTTGGTTTAAGGAGTAAACATTAAATATCTATTATATTTTATGGTGGATGGTGGAGATGTTTAAAAAGAATTTGTTTGTTATTTACATATTATAATATATCTATTGTATTTAGAGAATTGAGGCATATTTTATAATTTATGATGAATTTTATGATGAATATAAACAAAGAATTTTCTTTAATGTATATAGTATAATATAATATAAATTAAATTAAATGAAGTATATTTTATAATCCATTATAGGTGAGATGTGTAATTTATAATGGGTAAAATGTGTATTAGTTGGTTAAAAAAAAGTTAAAGAAACAAATTTTAATTATTATATTGTAAAAATTACATATATAAAATAAATAAATAAAAGGAAAAAACAATTATTTTTACATATATAAAATAAATAAATAATAAACAATTGTTATAATGGAAAAAAATTGTTTTAGAGGTTTCTTTAATGTTTAGTTTTCAAACATGGTTGATTATTATAAAGTTTTTGAGTGGGTTTTTTTTTACTCTTGTTTTTAGATTTGACCATACCACTTTATTATTAAAATGTGACTTTGAGTTTACTTTTTAAATTTGTATTTACATTTTTGGCCTTTATCGATTCTTAAAGATATCAAGAGTATTTTGGACAACTACTTAAAAATAGATGTTGAGCGGATTAAGCTAGTTTTTTTCACATATTGATGTTGAGCGGATTAAGCTAGTTTTTTTCACATATTGTTGAATATGTGTTGAGATCAATATTTATAAGGGTTTATTGAACAAGATGATAGATACTACAAAAGGTTTTTGATAATGAGAATACAACTTTTCAATGTCAACTTTGCAAACAAACAATACATCTTCAAGATTCTTGTCCCTAAGCATGCATTCACTCAAAAAGAAACAAATTACAAAAACCTAAACCAAAACATTGACAAGAATGTGAGCAATCGTGCTTGGGTGTTGAAGATGATTAGACTGCAAAAAATTAACAAACAATAGGGTAGGACAAGGATAACAATGCCTATCCAAAATTACAAATTGTGGAATCAAAATTTCCCTTTGAGAATGGAGAAGAAGACAAGACTATTGAGCCTTCCCCCTCAAGTGAGGTAGTGGTAATTGAAGAACCACCGGGAGACATGAAGCGATTTCATGAATCTGACAATGGCGCAGACCCTCCTCCTCTCTTCTCTCCTCGGGGCTGCGCGACCTCCCGGTCTAGGATCGTTCAAACACCTGAGTCGAATTGACTCTTCGGTTCCCTACTGGAACCTGATGCAAATCTATCACAGGTCCTTCTTTCTCCAAAGTACGGGTCCTTTTAACCCCATGAATTTCTTCTTGGCCCTTTGAAGAAAGTGACGGCGGCACTAGTTCTCTATGCTAGGCCCTTTCTATCATATGACCTCGGGCTATGTCTCGGGGCTAAACCATGAAAAGTGCTTCGGGCTTTGGGCTTTCGACTTTTTCCACAACAACCAACTCCTATGTTCCCGAACTCTGAATCGACGAACTCAATTGGCACGAGGATCAATGGTCCCCGTCCCTCCTTTAGATCCATGGCTGTGGTCTATTCAGACTCCAGCCTTCGGGAGTCTCTCACTTGTCCTCCTCTGATTTCTTCCGAAGTGCTACTCCTCCGAAATGTGTGGATCTCTTCCACGTGTCCTTCCATATCCAATCATCTGGATTCACTCCATTCTCGGCTCTTCGGGAGTCCTTCACTCGTGCGCTTGAACTCAGGAATCCTCTGAATTCACGAAGTCCGAAGGCCTTCAAGGATTATACCTCGTGCGCTTTCTCCCGATCTAATGGCTTTTGTAGCCTACACCCAGATCTGACGGTGGGAACCTGGTTCCCTCTGTGCGCACTCCTCCTTTGTCCTAGACCTTGATCTGGCAGTCCATATTTCTTCCAACAACAAATCTGACACTACTGTCGCTCCTCCTCCTGAGCTTTGGCTTTCTCCCAAGTTTGGAAGAATTTGCAAGTGTCAAAGGCTGGGACCTTTGAGATTTCTCCTGCGAGCCTGACTACTGGGTCTCGATTTGTGCTTCTCCTCCTGAGCTTTGTAAAGTGAAACTACTTTACCTCTGGCACACTCCTTGCGCTCACTCTTAGAGTACTCAACAACTCTGGTTCACAATAGCCTTGACTACTCTAACCCCTAAGATTTATGTCCCTCTATTCCTTGAAGGGATACGTGTGCACTCTTGGCAACTTCCGCTCAAAGCACTCCTTGCTGAGATTTCAGAGTGTTCAGTAAATCTATGAGTGTCTCCTTCTTGACACTCATTTCCTATCTGAACTCTAAATAGAGTTCTCTTGTGCACACTTGCACTTGCTCTATGCCTTCCTGGCAAAGCTCTCAGAGTATTCAACAACTCTGGCTGTGGTTTCTCCTGCATAGACTTTCCCCTCCAAGGTGTCCAGTAACCTTGAAGTTCCTCCCCGAGTCTGTAAATGTTCTGGTGTGCCCTCCTGGCATGCTCTCCTCTGACTCGAAAGAGTTCAGATATGCACTCCTTGCATGGGAGTTTCCAATACTCTGTCATGCACTCCTTGCATGGGAGTTTCCAATACTCTGTCATGCACTCCTTTCATTTAGCCTAAAGAACCCATAAACAATTCCAACAAGTCATAGACAAATAATTATGTCTATCCCTGCAGATGAAACCTAACACATGCATCTACAACATACATTCATAAGCACAAAAATAACACAAAGTAAACATTCACCACACAGGAACTAATAAACAAGGAAATCTGTTCTTTTGTATTAATATCAAAATACAAATTACAATGTGTGAGCTCGGACTGCAACTAAGTCTCGACTCTTTCTCCTCTTGGCTACAATGATCTTTCGTCAAACTCCAGCAACCTCTCTACAAGTAGAGTGCCAACAACCTCTACTACAATGGAAACCTATACAATAGATTCAACAACCTTATTCAACCTCTTCTGGGCATACAATACAAATACTTATACAAGAGGGGCTCGACGAGATTCCCTCCAAACTAAGCTAGTGGTATCTAATCACCATTCAAAACGCCCGATTAACGAGGTAGTTTACAATGATGGAAATCCGATCCGAATCAGATGTAGATCCCTCCTACTATCAACCACTTAATGGTGACCTCATCTATAGCTTGTGTAAAGGCACAACTTGACTCCTCCAGCCTGACAACATTATTTTCCTTAATCACGGTTTAGATTTCGAAGGAAAAATGAGAGGAGGACGCATCTCTCTTCCTTGAATGCACACCAACGTGATAACCAGTTGGCGCATGCTGAGGTGGAGTGATGCTCCTGCATCATATGTTGGTTGTGGAGCCTGATTATCTTCCTGACTCAGAGGTCTTGTGTTTTTCAGCTGTGTTTATACCCCATGAAGACTTTACACCCCAGAAGTATGTACACTCTTCCACGCGGGGGAGTGCAAAGGGGGGGTACCCCCTCTGCGGGGTCCAGGGGCAAGTGGGCCCCCGAAGGAAAAATTGCCTTGTAAAAGTATATTGTAATTTCATTGTAAATCTGGACCGTTCATTATAAGGTCGCAGATCTAACGGTAGAAATTATGTTAGGGTTTTTTTCCCTAGAAGGCAACCCTCTTTTATGAGGGAAATGTATTGCGGCTATGTATGATGGCGAGTATTATATTCTGAGAGAGGAGACTGTGAGAGAAAGAAGAGGAAGTTACACCGGGTTTTGCTATAGGTTGTATCCCTTCATTTGTTGGATAATAATAAAGGAAGGACCTGGCAATTTCTTTGGTGGACATAGCCCACACTGGGTAAACCACGTAAATCTATGTCTCTCTTGTATTATGTATATTATGTGTTTTGTTTCCACATTTGTTTTATTTTATTGCTCCACGGTCCTGTTTTTCTAACAACTGGTATCAGAGCGAAAGGTAACTCGCAAGAAAAGAGGGTTCCTGGTTTGAGTGGGAGCAATGTCGGAAGATGGAAAGTTTAGGGTCGAGAAA
>ML784826.1:84479-100084 GCA_009831015.1 Picea engelmannii
AACCATCTTAAATTGGTATTAAAAAACCAAAGTGAAAGATTAAGATGGATTTATGTTAATTTATTTCATTATTATTTTGTTTTGCAAGAACAATGTGTTATTGTTTTCAACAATGCATTTTCACTTATTTATTACTTCGTAAGGTCGTCTCACTTCAGATATCCCCAGAAAATCCTTAAGGTGCACCCATCTCAATGTTTGTTTGACTTTTCATTTGACCTCGAGGAAGACAAGCAGGTTCCCCCATGGAAACCTAGCATCAGAAATACCCTCACATGAAATGAACCTTGGTAAGGCCCTCACATGAATTGAATGTTGATCAATGGGGAAAATGCCCCTTTGGAAACCTTAAAGTGCTAGAAAGACCATCACAGGGGTTTAACCGAGCACTAAAAAAACCTTCATAGGAATTGAACCTTGGTCAATAGTGAAAAGGCCTCCATGGAAACCTTCAGGCACTGGAAAGGCCATCATATGATTTGAACCTCGGTCTATGTGAAAGTATCACATGGAAACATTAAAGCACTAGAGATGCCCTTGCATGATATGAACCTTGGTCAATGGTGAAAGTGCCTTTGTGACCACTTTGATCCACCAGTGTACGTGTATGTATTGCAATGCAAGCCTAACACATTCTACCACTACCTATAAATGCCACATGGGTACCTTAAGGAGCCGAAAATACATTTATAGGACTTGAGCCTTAGTTAGAGGTGAAAAACTCATCATTCTTCACCATTATTTCCAACTCCGTTGGACTAGTTATTATTATTATTATCATTAATTTTTGTGATTTTTTTTTTCTTTATTCATTTCTTTTCAACATTTAATGTTGGATGATAATTCTTTTCTATTTTATTTTATTATTGTGACACGTTACACATATTTTCATCCCAACTATAAAAACATTGTAGTATAACTAAGTTATCATTAATAATTAACATATGTAATCATTAATATTTGTAATTAATCATTGTAAAGGTGTGTCTCTTCACTAAAATCTCTATATAATGGTGGTCATTCATTGCTGTAATACATATTGGAATAATATATAATAATTATATATTTTATATATTTAGTCCCACTGGTTCTCCTCCAATTGGGTATCAAAGCCAATACATCCATTTCTCTCTTTTTCTTCTATGTACAAATTGTTGTGCATGGAGGCTATTGTGCATTGAGGTGATCTCTCTTCTGTGTATAGACTACTTTGCATGGATTTTGAAACAGACTGTTGTGAGTGGAATGCAATCTCTCTTCAGCATATAGTTTGTTGTGTGTGGTTTTTAGTGGGTGCATTTTGTTGTTAATAACCAATAAACAACTTAATTCGGTGTAGGTCGTGTGGTAAACATAATAAGGGAGCAACAACATATCCTTGGAATCACAAATAAAATATTCGTTGGATTAACAATCACATGTGGGAAGGTTGTGTGGGTGTGATGCAAACAAATTAAATCTGGATAGGAAGAAAGTCAGACATGTGAAAACATGTGAATAAGGAAGACTAAAACAAAGGTTAAAAAGAAAGAAAGAAAAAAAAAGCATATGCGTGGAATAATTTTTTTAGCTTTATGAGCCACTAAAGAAACCCAAGCGAGTGAAACCATAGTCAAGAGACGAAGCCTACCACTCACCTCAACTAATATATTTTAATATGCATTCTTTGAAATATTTAAAGACATTTAAACTTGAAGGTGTAGCTGTTAGCGACATTTCTTGTCCTAGGCACAAGAGTATTTGGGTCTGCAAGTTGCACAAGAAGCGCCCCAACGCAACGCTGGAGAATCTCTTGTCCGATCACAAGTCAAGCGAGTGGGCGAAGTTTTGATGTCAGCGACTGAGATCCACCTACAAAACTGATCGACGTGTATCGGGATTTCAGGGCTGCCAAGTTGCTCGGGATTTAGCATGAAGGATAGCGCCAATAGTTCAAGGAAAATCTGGATCGTTCGATCCAGTCGAGACAGGTGGTAGTTAGTCGACGTATCGGGGATCGGTGTTTCGGGAGACGAAGAGCCTCCCATTCTTTACAGCTGAAATCGTCGATCGACAAAATGCCGGAAGCACCTTTAGAGTCGAGCCCACGGTCCCAGCGCCAGGTCACGTCAAGCGAGCTTGTGGATGAAGTGGGCCCCCTTTTAAATAGCGAATGCTACCTCAGCTGTCTATCTTAAGGACACGCGGCGCACATCCATGCCATGTCAGCATTCGAGAATTCGAGGAGTAAGTTCTCCTCTTCATTTCACCTCTTGAAACCTCGAATCCCGAAGTGCCGAAAGCGCCCAGAATTGAGCCCTTGGTTTTGGCGACTGGTCACAAGGATTAGGCCTGGAGGATGGGCGCTAGCATTTATCATTCTGCACAAAAGGGAGGCCAAAAGCACCGAATTGAGTTTTAGAAGGGGGGCACTGTGTTCTCCAGACGCCGGTTCAACGTGATCTAAATCCCGGTACCTGTTGGGAATGAATGAAGAAGAGAAAGGGTGGTTGAAACCTTGCCTCACTCATTAATTGCAAAGTATGGATGTCCTAGCTAAAAAGCTTACCCGAGATGGTCCTCTGTACTGGTTCTTTCCATGGAAGCCATGCCGAGTCCTCGACTCACCAGGGAAGCCTATGCACGCTAATTCAACATTTAAGGGCTCAACTACCCCCTGGCGTGAGCCATGCAAAATTAAGGTGGTGTATGACAGAGGAGTGCAGGCCAGATTTGATTGAAGAGACTCCTCATCCCGAAAGTCCAGTAGGCCTCTGTTGGGAAAATGGTCAGGGATATATATACTTAGTTTTGATATTTTTCAAGCTATCGATGGTTGAGCAAGGCTCCCGATTGTAAAAACTTTAACGAAGCACCGGTTATTCTGGTTGTGTATTAACATCTGAGACTTCTTGCCTTATGAATGTCAGCTTCCTTCCATGTCTTTGTTCATATTGTATTAGAACAACTCGGAATTGGAGGATCCAATCGAGTTGTGACTGTTATAGGATGATGTAGGTTGGATCACTGTAACAGTCGCATTGTTTCTAATCGGTCTCTGTGTTTTTCTTAGCGCTGAATGACTTGGAATTGGAGGATCTAGTCAAGTCACCCCTTCAGTTACCCAAAACTTTGAACCAAGAGGATCTTGCACTTAGAGTTTTTCTTCTGCAAACTACTGAAAGGCCCATTGCCCAAGGTAGTTTTGCTCACTCCTCTCACCAAGTCTTCTACTTGCCCATTTTACAATCAATCTACTGACTGAAGTTAGATCAAGACCTCCTTTGTTCTTTACATACCAGACCCGGTCCCTGAGCTAGAGTGATTCCATCCTGAGTCTCTAACCATTTGATCACCCATTAAAACAATCGTGACATAAAACTGATGGGCGTTGGGCTCTGCTCCTGCAAGCAATCTAGGAGTGACTTCCGACGCTAACAGTAGCATTAAAAATCTATTAAAGGGAACCATGAGAAATTCATAAACTTCAAGGAAGGCCTCAGGTGCCACATGCAACGCGTCATCCACCAAAAGCAATATGTCACCCAATAAAGAGTTAAATGATGAGTTAAATTAATTAAATACCTTGGTGGAGGAGATCTCTAGCAAACTCAGTGGTGTAGATATAAAAGAATTAAAAGCCTTGATGGATGAGATCTCTAACAAACTCAGTGGTATAGATAAAATTTACCAAAAAATCAATGAGATGGATGAATTCTCCAGAAGACTCGATAACATGGAACACAGATTAAAGATGTGGGGAGAAAACCACGATGAGCTCAAGGCCCATGTTGCATCATTGAAAAATGAGAATAAGAAATTAAATCGCCATAGTTTCCACTATGACCACTCCTTTTTTCCGCTCCCCAATTATTTGTCCAATTTTGGATCCTTTAACGGATTATGCACAAGTTGAGATTTAGTGTACCGAGATTTGATGCAGAAGATGACAGGGAAAACACAATGTGGATTAATTGACTTGAACACTATTTTGAGTTACACAAGATGTGTGATGACAAGGAGAAAATTAACTTTGCATCAATGCACTTAGATAAGGCAACAAGCAACTGGTTCTTATGGTGGCACTCAAAAGTTCAATCAAGGGAATGATAGACATTTAGGAAGCATTTTTTCAGGAGTTTTCATAACATCGAGGAAAAGGAAGTATTTTCCAAACTCACTCGATTACAACAAACATGCACGGTGGATGGATTCTTTAACGAGTTACATGTGTTAGCTACTTGTGTGATTGATTTATTAGATGATCACCTCCTACCAATTGCCATGTCGGGATTGAAGGAAGACATAAGAAACAAACTTAAACTAATAGATATCAAGGATGTGGAGCAATTGCGATTAAAAGCCAGGGTGGTAGAAGATTTTTTTTTGTCTTTCAGTGACCTCCTTGGTCTCATTCTAAATAACCAAGATCAAAGTTTACTCCCGCTTACATAGAAGATGAAAAAAGTCGGTGTTATAGATGTCAAGCACCTAACTCGAGGCCAGGCCACAAATGCAAGGGGAAACAATTCTATATGTGTGAAATAGAGAGCAATAGCGACAACGACAAATATTCAGAAGATTCTAATGAAGAATCCAAAAAAATCCAAAATATATAGCCATGAAAATAACAATGCTTCAAGGACGGAGCATTTGAAGGAGGGATGACTTGTAGTATAACTAAATTATTATTAATAATTAACATATGTAATCATTAATATTCGTAATTGACCATTGTGAAGGGTGTGTCTCTTCACTAAAAACTCTATATAAGAGAGATCATTCATTGTTGTAATACAAACTGAAATAATATATAATAAATATATATTTCATATATCTAGTCTCACCGGTTCTCCTCCAAACACCTCGCTTATAACAATGTTATTATCACTATTTTTATTTTTCTATCATTATTTTCATATTTTCATAGTTTATTTGTTTCTTTAAATTTGATGTTAAACATATAAAAACACCATGCTTCTCTTGGTGCAATTAATTAGGTGCTACATTCTATAATTCACAACAACTATTACAACTATTATCTCTATAGTATTTAATAAAATTATATGATTTACATGTGAAACCAATAACTTTAATGTGTGTTTACGTGCTCCATGTTAGAGTTGTAATATCCAAAGTGATATTTGTCACATCCACTCAATTTCCTAACCCTCCCTTTAGGTGGTGTGATATGCATTGAATTTCTCCCTCTTTTATGTAAATAGTTTTTATCGAAAACTCTTCGAGCCACTTGAAGAGACATTATAAATCTCATAATTGAAGTCTAGAAAGGGAAACAATGACCCATTCTAGTGAAAGTCCATAATCAACAAAATTTCCATCAATTATAAATCCATCTATAAAGTAAAAAGAGGGGTAAGGGAAGTTAAGTATATATATGTTTGTCATATTAACTCCCTTAACCCATCCCACCTCCACTTTCATGAGGCCGGGGTGAGAGAGTTAATATGAGAAATATATATATAGAAAAATAATGATCTGTGGAAGTAATTGATCCATAATCAACAAAACTTTAATCAATTATAGATCCATCTACATAATAAAAAAATATATAAAAAAGGGAAGAAAAAGAAAATATTTTTTTCAAAACTACAATCAATCTCTTTTAAACAACAATGCATTTAAATTAAAAAAATATAAAAATAGTTATGTTTCCTAAAGCACAATGTGCATTTTTTAAAATATAAAAGTAGCTATGTCAAAATTTGAGCTTGGCTAAGTATGTTTAACTATAAATGTTGGTTCAATCAAACGGTTACCAAAAAATAATATCGTAATATAATTCTAAATTAGTAGGGTTAAATTACTCATGAATATTTTTTAACATGAATTTTGATGTTTTATTAAAATATATAGATTCATCTCATTTTGGATTTATTGAGTATTAAAAAGAGATCTAAAAAATTAAGACACTACTTCTCATAAATCTAAGTTGTTTTATTTTATTAATTTATAATTTTTTAATATTTTACTTTTTTTAATATTATTTTTATTTTTTCATATTATTTTTATGGTTTTTTTTACATGAAAATTTTTGATTTTTGATTTTATTTTATTTTGTTATATTTTGATGTTTTATTAAAATATATAGATTCATCTCATTTTGGATTTATTGAGTATTAAAAAGAGATTTAAAAAATTAAGACACTACTTCTCATAAATCTAAGTTGATTTATTTTATTAATATATAATTTATTAATATATATATATATATATATATTTTTAATATTATTTTTATTTTAATGTATTTTATATTTTATGTATTTTATATTATTTTTATTTTTATGATTTCTTTTTACATATTTTTTAAAATTTTTCTTATTCATTTACATTACTCATTTCATACATATAGAGTTTTAAATTGCATTTCATTTCTTTTACACAAAAACTAATAATTTATATATATAAAATTGAAATGTGGGATTTAAAAATATTTTTATATGAGTCATAAATAAAATATTTTTATCTTAAGTTATATATATATAAGAAATTTTGGTGGAAAATCTTCCTAGTATTTCTTTATGATTTATGGATAGTAAATTCGCTAAACCGTCAATCTTATTAGATAAAAAAAATTTAGATTAAAACAATTCGAGGCAAGGTTTGCAACTTGAGAGATTTGATCTCTCTTAGGGCATGATAGATCAGAGTTAAGATGGAAACTACGATGTTGCAAAGTGTATAAGTGTATATTAATCATGTGATTGCACCCAAAGTGTATAAGTGTATATTAATCATGTGATTGCACTGAGAGTAGCGAGGTGCTCTACAACCCAATATGGGGGAGATGTTGAAGCTTTAGTGTTATGTTATGTTAGATAACACTACATTTAAAAAAAATTAAAGTCCTCTCAATTTTTTTAAAATAACTCTGATAAAAATAAAATGGCTCAGTTAAAAAAAAACAATTACATACACCTTAAAGCCCACTCAATTAATTTTTTTTTAGTAAAAACATAAGCTCTTCAATTAAAGAAAAACAATTACATGCAACCTATAAAACTTGACATGGAATGAAATAATAAAAAACAAAATTACACCTTAAGAAATTGAATCTCTCTTGGTGCTTTATAATCCGGATTTAAGATGGATCTAAGGTGGTGTAAGTAATACAAAATGTTTAGCCCAATAAACTAATTTGAATAGTTAAGTGTGTCTTACCATAATCCATATCAACAAGTTTACCCTAAATACCCTTAATAAAACATAAAAAAGTGCCTAAACATTTTTCCACAATTTTTTCAATAAACAAATATTTAAGTAAAAAAAAAACAAAATATTTAAATTTAAAATAAAATTATTCAATAATAATTTACTAAAATTTCAAAATGCAAATATTAAAAGATCTCCACTAATAAATAAATGGAACTAAAATTGTTTCTAAATTCCTTCCAATTGAATGATGGCGATTTAATATGATTGATCAAATGAGAACCAATATCAATGAAAAGGAGTGAGATAAGGAAAAATAAAACTTTTCACTCTCAAGTTACAAATATCTCCAAACGCATTCAAATCATGTAACTTAAACTTCACTTTACACACATTTTCCTTTTTAATAGAACCTTCTACTCTTTTTTTTTGCAAATGAAAAATTGTTCAATTATATTAAGTCATAATTTGTTCTCTGTGATAGATTACATTCAGTACTCTATGAGCTAGATCAGTAGGTTGGTAAGGTCATTCTCCTTTGTTTGGATGGTTCCAATACAATGGGGAGTGAGAGTACCCAATACCAAAAAAAAATAAAAATTTGTTCGGAGACGGATGCAGAGGGTAAACAAAAAATCAAACCATAGAATGAGGCTAACTGTGAGATGATCAACGAGAATGGAGATGGTTGCAGTATGTGTCTTAGAAAAATCTAATGTTATGTGTGAGACCCTCATGACCATCCATCCAATGTGTGTAGGATAGCAGACCAAATTGTTGTTGGAGAGTAGTTTTGGAGAGGATGTCCGCTTGTTTGTTGAACTCTCGAGAGTTGTGTGTGAAGATTAGATTCTTAAATTGGCGTTGTAGAATTTTAATTTGATCCATCCAAGCGAATAGGTGAATCGAATGTAGCTTTCCACTACAGTTCAACCAATCTATAATGACTTTTGAGTCTCCCATTAGATGAAAGTTTTCTAGATTGAGAATCCTAGCCAAATGTAGTGAGGCCCAGGCACCCAACAGTTTTTCTCTAGTGTTGGTTCCCGGGCCACAGTTGAAAATCCATTTGTAGGTGGAATTTTCAATCAGTCTGATTAGTCCCCCTGCACCACACATCACACCAATGTATTGGGATGCGCCATCGAACCAACCTTTGTTGTAGTTTTCGGCAATGTGTGGGTTAATAAATTTTTTTTTTTTTCTTTGGTTGGATGAATGTCTCGCCATAACTGGTGCATGCCAAGGGCTCTGAAAGCAATAGAGTTGTTGGAGGGGGTGTGGTTCTCAAATATCAGTGAGTTACGGGCCAACCAAATTTGCTAGATAACCATCGATGGAAGAAGCTTATGCACACGCTCTCTTGAAAGCCAATTGATGAAGCAATCTGCAATGGTGTTCCCTTGCCAGGTCGATGTATACTGTCGATCAAGACTAATGTGGTTCCAAACCTTTCTTGCAAATTCACAGTGGATACAAATATGGGACATGGTTTCTTCATCTTTGTGACAGAGCTGATAGATATTCGGGCCGCTCCAGCCTTTTCTAAGAATATTATCCCAGGTGTTAATTTTGTTTTTATCAACTAGCCAGGTAAAAATTTTCAGTTTTAAAGGAATTTTCCACTTCCAAATTCCCTTACGCCAGCCTGTGATGTTGGGGGAAAAGGCAGAATTTGTGATTGATGAATAAAAATTTGAAACTATGATACGACCTGTGCCATCTCTACCGGTCCAAAGTAATTGATCTTGTCTGTTATGGAGGAATACTCCAGCACTGATAAGAGACCCACAAAAAGTATTCCATTCTGTCAAATTGTCGCCAGTGAGATCAAGAGTGCTTCCAGATATCCATCTGGCGAATGGAGTGCCTAACTCTATGGGTTTTGCAGCATGTAAAAGGTTGTATATGCCCTTGTTGTGAAGGTGTGTTAGAAGGTGTAGGGAGAGAAAGGATGCCAAGCTGAGTCCCATGATGCATTTAGAACCAAGGCTTATGGAGTGGCCAGAGCCCGGGTGCCAGCTGATCTAGTCTCTAATCAGGTGTGTTGTTTTATTCAATGTCCTCCACGTCTACGAAGTTGTTTTAGGAATAATAGGGGTTGAGAAGAGCTAGTTCTCAACAGAAGTGTAAGGCAAGTATTTATCTTTAATCACCATACTCCAAATGCTTGTTGAAGTGAGAGCTCTCCAGAGACTAGAGGCAGCTAATGCCGAATTGAATTTGAAGGGGTTTCGGATGCCCCAACCTCCTTTACTTTTTGGAGTTGCTATGGATTCCCAATTACATAGATGTTTCATGTATTTTTCCTGGAAACCCGATCATAGAAAGTTGTAGCTCAGTTTCCTGAGTTTTTCCAGGACTGTTATGGGAATGGCAGTCAACACCATCCAATACACTGGTTTTCCTTCAAGTGTGGCCTTCAGGAGGGTAAATCTGCCACCAATCGATAGCTACCTGTTACTCCAATTTTTCAATTTTTTCTTTACCTTGGTTAGCAGCCATTCCCAATCTGAAGCTTTTTGTTGCGCTGCTTTTATGTAATAGCCAAGATAATGTAGACCAAGAGATAGGTGCTCGAATTTATGTGGGAAGAGAGCTTTAACAGAGTCTAAGACTTGTTCAAATATATTTGCATGGTGAAAGGTAGTCTTGTTCCAATTTATATGCAGGCCAGTAGCATCACAGAACAAGTTCAATAGATTATTGATTACTAGCCATTCTTGTAAGTTACCCTTTGTCATAATAAGTACATCATCGAAAAAGAGGAGATGGATGATTTTGACCAATCTAGAAACTTTGATCCTGATAATTTTACCTTCTGCCTGACTCTTTTTCAATAGGAGACTTAAACCCTCCATAGTCAAGTTGAAGAGTAGCGGGGAAAGTGGGCATCCTTGGCGCAAGCCTCTTTCAATGCGGAAAAAGGAAGATGGTTCACCATTGATCAATATAGAAATAGAAGCACTAGTGACACAACTCATGATCCAAGCTATAAAGGAGTGGCTAAAGCCCAGTTGGGATAAGGTAAGTCGGAGAAAGTCCCAATCAACGTTGTCAAAAGCTTTCTTTAGATCAAGTTTGAGGATGAGGGTGCTGGCTTTTTTGTGATGGATGTTGTGTAGAGATTCTTGGGCAGTGCCTATGACATCCAGGATTTGTCTGCCCTTTAGGAAGCCTAATTGTTCTATTGACAGGAGGCGGGAGAGGATGGGTTTGACTCGGGTAGCAATAATATTAGTGATGAGTTTATAGCAGAGATTACAAAGTGCTATAGGCCTATAGTCTGCAAATGATGTTGGATGGGTGGCTTTCAGAATAAGAGTTAAGAAAGTAGAGTTTAGTGCCTTGAGGATCTTACCTTGTTGCCGAGAGTCTTCTACAAGATCTAGTAGGTCTGGCCCCACTAGGTCGAAAAATTAAAGATAAAATTCAACTGTCCAACCATCTGAGCCTGGACTCTTATCCTTGGAGAAAGATTTGAGGGCAGCAAGAACTTCTTGTAGATTGGAAGCTCTGTGCAAGTGGGAGTTCTCCTTTGCTGTTACGGAATGTGGGTATAGTTTAGCCACATCAACTTGTGATGAAAGTTGGACTTCTGTTCTGGCTTTGTAAAAGTTTGTGAAATAATTAGTGGTTGCTGCTTTGATGTCTTGTTGAGAGATATCGATATTACCAGAATCATTTGCAATGTCCCAAATATGTTTTTTGTTCCTGGAGGAGGAGGCAAAGGCATGGAAGTATTTTGTATTCAAACTCTAGATTTAACCCAAACAACTCTACTTCTCTGTCTCCAAAGAGACTCTTCTACTAGGAAGATCTTATTTCTTTCTGATTTGAGTCTCTGGTAATGTTGTAGATGAATCCCATTAAGGTATGTCATTGGAGTGGAGCGTTGATGCTCAAGTAGTCTGTCTTCCAGCTCGTGTAGTCTTTGTATTATGGCTTCTTTTTATTTCACAGTCCATCCTTTAATGTGTTCTTTTAGCACTTTTAATTTTTGTAGGAATCACACTTGTATATGTGGTTCTTATTGTAGTGCAGCGTCCAACCACACTTCTGTGACAATATCTGAAAAGGATGGATCGGTGAGCCAGTTCGAGTTCATCTTAAACAGATAGGAGATCCTCTTGGGGTGTAGACCAAACTGCATAAGAATCAGAGTATGGTCCGAAAGGTATGAAATATCCACCCAGGTTCTGACTCAGACCGATGAGTTTTCCATGCTGTCTGTGATATAAAATCTGTCGAGTCACTTTGAAATATAATTCTGGCCCTGTCTACCATTGCGCCAAGTGGGGGTCAGAGTGGCCAGTAGGATGTCGACTAGCCCATGTGAGTGAAAAAGAGTGTTAAAGTAATCGACAAGTGGATCTTGTATAGCAGATAATCCCCAGGTTTCACCAGAGTTTAGTGTGAAGTTCAAGTCACCAACCAACACCATATTTTGTAGATCAAGGAGACCTTGTGATTCCACCTGTTGCTAGAAGGTTATCCTATTTTGGCAGGGCCCATAGACATTGAGGAGATTGATAGGTTGGGAGTTCCACTTACAAATTCTAGTGAGTAGGAGACCTTCACCGCTTAGGAAAGGTTGTAATTCAAACAATAATGGGTCCCAAGCAGCTGCCAGACCACCCGAGGATCCAAGAGAGTTAACAGGGAAAGTATGCCAATCTGGGTGAAATTTTGATATGAAAGTATGAGCTTTGTGTCCAACAACAAGAGTTTCCTGAAGTAGAATAATATTGGGCGAAGTTCGTGCAAGAAGGCTTCTGAAGGCAGAGGATTTATGGGGCCCTCCCACCCTTATAATGTTGAGGGAGAGCAAGATCATTATTTATTTCTTGCTAGGGATTTCATGCCTCTAAGCACCCCATTTTTAGAAGTGTTGGTGGAAGTGACGGAGGTGGATGGGATGGATGGCTTCTCTTTGCGACGAACACTTCTTGTTTTAATTGGAGAGTGCTCATATCCGATCCCATGGGACCAAGTGTGTGAAGATCCCTGTTCTAGTTCATAGTTGTTCAGGTGGGCTAGGGACTCTATCACAGAAGATAGCAAGGTGGTAGAATGTCCTAGGTATGTAGGGATAAGGGACAAAGTGGATATTTCTTTGTAGGAGGGGAGAAGAGAATCCAACACCTCATTGAAGGTGGTGTTGATTTGCAATCCAGAACCTTCTACTTATTTGCAATTCAAAAAATTATTTTGATTTTCATCATAATAAGGGAAGATGCAGATTTGAAGTTTGAAACGAGAGAGAAGGGGGATGAACATTTGGTGCAATATGTAATGGCAAATCCTCTTTTGCTACAAATTATTATGTAATAAGTAAATTTATTTCAAAATAAATTTTGAAATTTTGAAAAATAAGTTTTAAATTGAAATCATGGAATTTTGCTCTTGTTAAAATAATCCTCAAATCAACCACTAATGTTCTTTTGTTGACAAACGATGAAATAATGATTATTTATTGGTTAACTACAATGGAATAATGATTATTTATTGGTTAACTACAACATTAAGGTGGAGTTCACTTTACAGTTGGTCTTTTGCTTGTGTAGAGACACTAAGATCAAAGGGACAAATTCATGTATTGGTCCCTCAAAATATACAATAATATCCCTTAAGTGGCTCCACACATGGATACAAGTGACTTATATCCACCCAACTCCTTCTTAGTGCTAGATAAGGTTCGACTCCCAACTTTTGGTGTTGAGAAGGGTGTCTTGATCCAAACCCTTCAAATCAATCCAACACGGGTCAAAGATATTGATGATTCCATCCTCACCTATAACTTGATTTGCAAGTTCAAAGGCCTATGGCCCTCCCTCAAGTGGCTCCATACATGGAACAAGTGACTTGGGGGTCATTTCTAGAGAATCCAATTGTCATTCTTCCGCATGCATAAGGTTTTTTTACTTTGTAGTACAAATCCCTAACAAATAGACCATAAGTTGCTAGTAACATGAGCTAGTTTTTAGATGGCGATGGGTTATTTATGAAACCATGGAAATGAAAATTCAACCCCAATATAGAAGCTCTAACAATGGTCCTACTATGGGTAGATTACCCATTCTTCCTTTAGAATATTTAGAATTATCAACCTTAATTAGTATTGACAATTATTTGGTATTTTCATCTCCGTGGCTCTGAAAATTGATCACTATAGTTTCACTACCTACATTCGGATATGCATATATGTAGATTTAACCAAAGATATTCCTAACCACATTATGTTTGCAGGCAATTGAAGTTGTACTCAACCCTGGATTACAAACACAATGCTCTCTAATGCAAACATTGCTTTGGTCATTGGATTGTGATGCCTCCTGACCAAATGAAAAAATATCTCCAACCCCCCCCCAAAAAAAAAAACTTGGAATCCCTCTTGGTGGAAAGACTCACAATTAGAATACCATTGATTAGATCTAATAAACACTTCCAAAGAAACAACCCATGCACCTTAAAAAATTGCTACTATAGTACTCAAGATTAGACTGAAGCTAATGTGAATATCGTGCCTCGAGAGTCAACTCCTTTCCAATTGATCAATGCATTGAGAATGGTTAAGATGAGACACGACTTAGATTCTTCATGTCAGGAAATCAATCTAGCTTTTTTGTGGTTAGATAATGCAAGGAAGCAATTGATGGTGATAGACAATGTCAACAATGAATAATGCAATAGTTGGTTGGACTATAGTTAAGAGAAATTTGGGTAAAAGGGGTAGAAATGGAGAAGTGCAATAATCATTTTTAGACAAATGAGTGTGCATGATCATAATTGTAATTAGCTATTCAAACTCGGTGAAAAGGGTTTAAAATTGCATATCAAGCCCTTGCACTAAGTCTATCAAGATCAAATTATTGAAAAGGTTAATCATGAATGTTTATTTTATTTATAACATTACAATCAATTGAGTGTTTACTTACCAAAGGTTGCCAAAGTGTACCTTAATCTTGAAGAAAAGTTGTAAAACCAATTGTTGATCCCTTATGTCTCCACATACCATCAAATATGAAAAGAAATGTTTATTTTTCCTTTTCAGTAAAAATCTATAAAATTTTATACGCAACCAACAAGAAAATAAGTTAATTTAATGCTAAATTTATGAAAAACAATAAACACAATGAAATGAAGGATGTCTTTGTGTCCCTAACTATGAGAAACAAGCCTAATTATGCCAACATGCAAGTGTTTCATTTCCTTTAATGAGAAAGAGAGGCCCAACTCTCCTTGTAGTATCACTAATCAATGTTCCAATGTAACAAAAAAGAAGGATAATATAGGAAAGACCAAAAAAAATAAAAGATCACAAGAGGAAAGAAAATACCAAGTGAATCAAATCTACCTTGAAAGATCATTAACTTGTTTAGATTATCACAATATGTCAATTTAGAGTTATCTTTCAGCCATAAAAAAAAAAAACCTTAAACCTAGATGAGTTTTGTACTTCAACTTCAGAAAACCTAAAATCCAATAAAAAGGTTGTAAAACCAAGGGGTTCAACAACAAGGTGAGAGCCAACAAGCTTAGATAGGCTATACTCCAAGAAGGCTAAGTAAACAAATAAAGCAAGACCAAAAAAAATAAAATCAAAGAGATCCTAATGTGGAGCAATAAATGATTAAGTTATTCCGAGAAGCTAAAGTTTGTAATATGAAATTCTGAATCACATCATGGTATAGGTAGTGGAGATACCCATCAATGAAATTTTGAATGATCACTTTATGACAAGTGATTAAGAATATGAAAGTTGATAAGGATTAAAAACACTAAATGCATCTACTTAATCATATGAAACTCATCGTTATAGAGAAGTGACAATAGAATAATAATATGGAAGTCGATAAGGATTAAAGCACTCAGTATATTTACTTAATCATATATAATTCATCATTACATAGAAGTGATAGTTATTTATTATGATTAAATTTAATTATTTAAAATTATATTATTATTTTTAAAATTGTTAATTTGATTTAATTTAGATTATATTGTTGAAAGAAGTATTATTTTTTCTCTTAAGTTGAATTTTTATTAGTGATATATTAAATTTTTGATATTTATACTATTGTAAAAGTTTTGAGTTCTGTGTTAATAAAGTTTTAATCTTTTATGGAATGTGATATCTTTTTAAAATAAAGGAAATTGTTTAATGTGTTTTTCTAAAATGTGTATTTATTAAAAAATAAATAAAATATATAATTGATTAAATATGTGAAGTTGTTAGTGGTAGGTTAGTTTGAATGGTTAAGTGCTTTGAACTTCATGTGGAAGGTTTTAGGTTCAATTCCTTTATTGTGTGTCTCACTTTATTTCCTTATTAAATTAGGCACCATAATTAATGTCAATAAGTTTACATTCAATACCATCCATAAAATGCGAAAAAGTACCCAAAAGTTTATCAACAAACACTCTCTCTCTCTATAGGTTAAATGAAATTT
>ML784826.1:100228-119781 GCA_009831015.1 Picea engelmannii
ATATATATATATATATATATATATATATAGAGGTTAAATGAAATTTTAATAACAATAATATATTTTTAAGGTTACGACTCTCTCTTTTTATATATATAGGTTAAATGAAATTTTAATAATAATAATAACAATACACCAAATTGATGTATGAGACCTCTTATTTGTGGGATAGGGGACCCCCTCCACAATGATTTGACTACTAAAGTCTATGTGAAAATTCAAATTTCAAAAATAATTATCTTTATTCTTAGATTGAAGAATCAAAATTATTAACAAGTGATGAGTCTTCTTAATTATTAAGAGATGATAACTCTCCTTACTAATGATTTAGTTGGATTGAAGAGTCAACATTATTAATAGGTGGTGAGTCTTCTTTGTTATTAACAAATGGTAAATCTCCTTACTATCGATTTAGTTATTTACATATGTGCTAAGTTTAATCATTACATTTATGGTTTAAAAAATCTAAATTTCACTAATAATGAGCAATTTTTTCCAAGTTACAAAGCTCGGGGAAAACCTCCAAGTACTTCACCTTATTTAGAGGATGGTATCTAAGGTAAACCCTGGAATATTCAAGGCACAAGGTCAATCAACAATAAAGCTCCAAACCATTACAATAATATACTAGTTGTGAGCTTAACATGTTACTTACAATAATTGAATCCACATAAAAAGAATAACAATCATTTATCTCAATCACTCAAACTAAACCCAATTAACAATTTAATAATAAACACTTCCATGAATTCCAAACTACTTTGTTCATCTCAATTTTAAACTCAATTGTTTTTTGATAATATATCTATAATTCACTTTAAAGTTTTAATAAAAAATGAGAAGCATTATTTATTCCATCTATGATAAGTATTCATGTGTAATCAAACAATCAACTATTCATCCTATGAGATAATAAATTTTAAATAGGGATTTGTTCCCTAAGATCTTGATGTTCCCTAAGAGGTACGGTTAATTTTAAATAAAGGGTTTTAAAGTGAAGTAAAATAATAAGTCAATAATTTTGAATCAAGTATTTATCATATTGGACAATAAATTTTATGTAGGGATTTTGATTTTCCTTTTAAGTTTTAATGTTTCAGGTAAAGTTAATTTTAATAATTAATTTTAATGTGAAGTAGGATAATGTGTTAATAATTTTGATATGTTTTGTCGGGATAAAAAATAATTAGAAATTAAATTTCAAGTAAAGTTAATTTTAATAATTAGTTTTAATGTGAAGTAGAATAATGCGTTAATAATTTTGATATGTTTTGTTTAGATACAAAATAATTAGAAATTAAATTGATATTAGATAGGGTTAATTTTAAATAAAGAATTTTAATGTGAAACATGATAGTAAGTCAATAATTTTATTATATTTTTTTCATAAAAAATAATTAGAAATTAAATTGATATTTTTTTTATGAAATTTGATTCAAATATTTTTTTATGAAATTAGACATATCAAATATCAAATTTATAGATTAAATCATTTGAGTGTAATAAGGATTTACAAAGTTATTGAGTTTATCTATGTCAACTTAATTTTAATTTTGGTTAATTTAATAATAAAATTCAAAAAAGATTTAATTGTCAAAATTTGGTGGACAAATTGAAAAAAGACTTAATCATTGACCTATTATCGTACTTCTTTTAATTCCCCATCATAATCCTAATGTTCCCCATTAATCATCCATCATAATCTTCATGTTCCCCATTAATCATGATTGATTAAATTCCCCATCATAATTCTAATGTTCCCCATTAATCATCCATCATAATCCTAATGTTCCCCATTAATCATGATCGATTACCCTTAACTTATCATTAGGTTTGAAGTTAGCTTTTAGTGACATTTGGGCATTTCCTTTATCATATAATATTATTGAGCTAATCCTTCTCCATAATGTTCTGATAAAAGAAAGTAAGAAATCACAAAAATATTATTTTTTCGAATGAAGTATATATTGTTTATCATCAACTTCATCATACAGATACTTTAGTGATTATTAAAATTATTTAAATTCATAAAATATTTAACCAAATGCAAAAAAATAGTTTAAAATTTTTAAATTCCTAAAATATTTTATAAGAGTAAAAAATAGCTCCCCTTTTGTGTGCAAAAACTAAAACAAGACTTGTAAGAAGCCAACAATCAATATTTTAACTCTAAGCATACCACCTTCATATAAGTTACCATTAACCTCAAAAGTAAGGAGGATAGCGAGACAATTCATTCTTTATCGATCCCAAAGCCAAATATTGATATACAACCAATCAATGAGGAAATCATCATGCTTCTATAACTAAAGCATAAGAATAACAAACAAGCTATAAATTTTCTATGACACGACCGATGGAGATTTTCTAACCAAATCATCATAAATTATACAAAACAAAATAGAAATTGAAAACTCGGGTATTTTGAAAGCATTGAGAATTAATAAAAACATTTAAGGTTAAGGCACCATAGTCTAATAAAGGTGGAATTACCACAAATAAATTTATATTTCTAAGAAAAATTTCTTCTTAAATGGATTGGGCATATTCACTTTGAAGTCCTTTGGGGGCGTGCGGTGTTGGATAATCATTTTGAGGTCCTTTCGGGACGTGCGATATCTGGGTTAGTTTCTTTTCTACAATTTGTTTGGCATTTTTACCTTTGTTTTGTTTCTCTTTTACAGCCTGCATGCTCGTAATGTTTGTATGAGGGACATTTTGGTATTGGGAGATGGAATGGATCTTGGAGTATCCATTTGATGTTGTTTGAACTATCTAGTGATGGACCTTTGTAACCGATCAATTTATATTTTAAATAATATAAAGCGAAATTTTCTGTGGAAGAAAAAAAAAAATGGATTGGGCATATTCATAAATGAAGACTTTATCCTACAAGACTAAGTTGAATTGAGAAAGGCAGTCCAAAAAGTAAAAGATGTTAGGAAAGTAGGAAAATTGGCAACAATAAGAATTAGAACTAGAGTATTAATAAAGAATAACTTTCAAAGCAATAAATAGGGATTAAGAAAACTTTGGATCCTAACATGGAATTGTTAAGGATTCCCTAGGAGGAAGGGTCCTAAGTCAAGTTGTGTACCAATTTCATTGGAGTTTATATTTCTTATTTAAACATGAGAACATGAATAATCTCAAATCCCTCATTTATATAGATATGTTTTTTCTCAATTTGGAATAAACAATCGATGCAATAGATGGATAGGTGGTATTTGTTGCTATGTTTAAAATGAGCTCAAGCCAAAGAGTAAAGTATATAAGAGTGACCCCTATAACCAATACATCTATCTTAATATCATATTTGAATAGAAGGGTACATTATCCTTGTTATTTGTTGTACTTTGCCCCTTTTAATTATACATTTACAAGAACCCCAAGCTTGTAATTGATCACCTTTTTATTAACTCAGTGAACAATATTACTACATTAAAAGCCAAATGGAATATTCTTCTTCTTGGATATATTGATGCTAGAACTCATAGGGATCAATCCAATATATTAACCTATAATTCTAATCTCAACCCTTTATGGATGGAATATGATGTTAATCTAACCCTTAAATACAAAAGAAGCTTTGAAGACTAAAATGAATCCATATGGAATTAATCTCTTTAGGACGACCTCTTTCGATGAATTGATTATCTCTAACATGTTGGTTTATTATCCAAACTCTCACCTTATGAAATGCATTCATGGGAAGGGTAGAATTTCTATTATTTATGTCATATCCTCTATTCCTTTGTTAAATAAAATTGATAATACAAAGATAAAGGAGGATAATGAGACAAAATCTAATCATTTCCATATCGTGGTAACGTTCTTATATATCTATGGACCTTCAGGAAACTACTATGCATAATACAGGTAATCAAGTTCTCTTTGAAAATATAAAGCTTCTTATTTTTTCCAAGGTTCTCAAGAATTGATCAATTACAATATGAAAAATGAGATAATTTAGAATTGATATGAAATTTCCACTTCAAATCTTGTTGTTTGCTTCAAAAAGTGCAAATCAAAGAAAAACATATTTCAAACCCTCAGTATGACCTAGAATGTAAAACTACAATAATTTATATTAGAATCACCTCTAATTACTCTAATAGAGCTAATAAGATTGAATTTTATAAACCCTTAATAAAATAGAAAAAAATGTCAATTTTTAACCAAAAATCAAGAAAGACTATTATATTTATGTAAAAGAGAACCAAAAACATTTTTTTGGGAAACATCATCCATAGAAAACCTAAAGAATTGGGTAAAATTAACATAAATGATTGAAATGTCTACTTTAATAGCCTGTATGTACCCCATCAATTCTTTGAAGAAACCCTTATCACTCATTTCTACAATGAGCTTTTCTAAACCTGGGATATAAAATATAGCATTGAGCATCTCACAAATGGAAAATCTAAAGACATTGAAGGATAGCAAGATGAGATCTTAAAAATGGGGAGCCTAATCATTTTTCCTTATATCAAACATATTTTTAATCAAGCTATCAAGTAAGGCTTCCCTAAAAAATGGATTAAAGGTTTAATTGCCCCTATTTTTAAATATAGAAACCAAAATGACCTTACCAAGTATTGGACTATCATGATTGGTCCCATTTGGCTTGATTCTTGAAAGAAAAAGTAGTTAATTAATTGAGGATAATAATAAAATGACAAAAGGACAATCTATCTTCAAGAATGAACATGATAAAATTGTTCACCTTTCCACCCTTATAATTATTGCTCAGGATTGTAAAGATGAAAAAAATATTGTCTGTTGTTTTGTGGATTACAAAATCCTTTGGCATATTTTTGTGGATCCTAGAACCAAGCTACAAAAAATTGATCTATATTGGATCATTATATAATTTTACATCTATCTTGGTACTTTCTAGGTGGAAAAATTGGATGAATTGGCTTGCAGGACCCATTTTAGTGATAGGTCTTGGTTTGGAGATTTGGGGTCTGGAATATTCTAGACCCATTTTGAGGCATCAAATGGCATTTTTTTGGGTAAAAACTTTGTGAACATGGCTCATAACCCCTTGAAACTATTCTACCAACCAATATCTTTCCAACTATGTAAAAATCACCTCAAATGGAGCTCATATGTGGAAGTTTTGTCTCCCGCAAGTTGACCTACCTTGTTGACCACCACAGTACAAGTGGATGTCACATTAGCTCTTGTTACTTAGACATGTGGGGCTAGCCACGTGTGTAATTTTGAGAAGATTCTATAAGGTCCAAAATATTATCACTAATTGAGGGTTGAGGATGCAAAAAACCTAATCCTAGACTATTATCAGGCTATGTCAAATACTGGGCTGCTAGGAAGAGAAGAGGTTCCATTCTTAGCAATGTACTTGTTTCATAGTTGAGCAAAACATCTCGGAGTGGGATTTTGAGAGCATAAAAAAGGAGGTAGGAGATTATATAGCAACCATTCAGGCCACAATGTCAAAGACAACTCCATAGCAAGTGCCCCTTTCTTTGTACTTACATTTCATTACTAAAGAAAATACAATAGATCATAAGCCTCACCTTCTAGTTGGGTTTTCTTCTGTATCAAATTTCCTAGGATACATATTATGTTCAATGTTGTGGATGGTGTGTTTTTTTGCTTGTTCTTTCATTTCAATTTAAGGTATTTCATAAATTGAAGCACTAAGCTAGTAATAATTAATATGGGATCTAAGGAAATAATTTTCATAATCTATGATTTCAAAATATTGCAAGATCTATTGTGACAAACTATTCTAATGGAATATCCATAACAATTTACATATTAAAAATATTAGAAGAAATAGGTTTCCCTCTTGAGCTCCATAGTGTTGTGATTAGGATCTATGAAAAGGTAGGTTGCTAAGATGAATGTAGTAACAATTGGTTAATGGATATTAATTGTAATATTCTTGGTAAGAAAGGGTGCCACCTTTCTCCCACTCTTTTTTGCATCTATATCAATAAAATTGAGTAATTATTAGAAGAGGATGGGAGCATAAGCATTAACATGGTTAGACTTATTATCATCCTTCTCTTATATATTGATGGTACTATTATTCTTTCAAAAATAATTGATGATCTTCACAAGAAACTAAAAATTATCCAACAATTCTGCAATAATTGTGAACTTGTCATTAGTGTTGTTAAAACCAAGATTATAATAATCAAATCTAAGAAAATAATGTATCCCCCAATTTCATATGCTTATAAAACCCTTCAGGGGGTATAATTTTACAAATACTTAGCCATCAATTTCAATTGTCATTTGAACTGGAGCCACTAGGTTGAAAAGAGAATCATTCACAGTTGGAAAGCTTGTTGTGGTCTTGAAAACACATATACAAATGTTGAGGTCCAATACTAGAATAAAACAAATCCCCTTCTCAACACTTTAATTATCCTAGTTATTTTATATGGATATGAAGTTTGGGTGTGCAACATCTCTCGTGAGACTTGGAATAAAATCAAGAAAATCCAAAGGTGTTTTATAACACATAATTTTAAAATTAAACACTCCTTAACCTATTCTCTTGATTGAGGCTAGTGTACTTCCATGGAGTCTAATAGATATTAGAATATAAACATAAATTTCTTAGGCTGAACAAGGATAGGCTGCCTATTATTACTTTTAATATGAGCAATAGCCACCATAGGATTAAAAGAGGTTGGGCTAAAGATTCAAAGGCTTGGATTAACTATTGGAACATAAAATAAGACATTCAAATTTACTATATTGATAACATTATATGTTCCATCCTTGTGAAGTTTAAACATAAGACCTAGAGCAACAATGAAATTAATAATAAGAGGAAATTGAAATACTATAAATATTTTATCAATCGTAGTTTGGATGATCAAAACTATTTTTCCAATATTATAAGCTTTTAAAACAAATTGAATATTGATAAAATCAAGGCTAATTCTCATGATCTCCAAATTGCAATTGATCATTGAACTAACCCGAAAACACCTTGGAATGAGAAAAAATATAAATCGGTGATACAAATTATATGTTTTCCAATAAGCAAGTCAAAATCACCCAAGATATCTACACCACATATTTCATTAAATAAAAACAACTATGTCTAATGAATATTCTATCTTAATTGCTTCTTTTATTAAGAATCCAACATAATAAGGAATAGACAATCATTCTCATAATCATTCATCACATAGTACACAATTGTTTTAAGGAGAATTCACATGGGGAATGAACTCCATTTATTATGAAAATCTTAGAGAATGTTGATCAATTAATATTTACAGTCATAAAGTTACATGATCTCTAGGATTCCACATCCACAGGATTGTGTTTCATAATGCATGGTACCCCTAATAACAAAGCCAAGGCCTATCTTTTCCACAAGGAACTTCCTTCTACTATGGAAAATACAACAACTTTCTAAGTCAATTGTGACCCTTCAATCAACTTATACAGTTGTATTGTCCAACATCCAACCCATATCCTCTTGTAGTACACATTCTTATGGGCCACCTCAAAGATTCAGTTGAATCAATTTAATTTCTCTTGCATCCCTAAACTTAACAAATGGTTCAACTTCCATGTTAGTAACCAACACTATTATCTAGTCAACTCATCCCAAACATCAAATGCATGTAGAAATACCCTTCTTACTGAAATTTGTCTATCTGAATTAATATCATTGAATAATCTCCCACCAATCCTTTCAACCATGCATTCATTGAATATGAACACATTTTATTACTTGGTTGTTGACATTTGCACATTAGTTGATCTAATCTAGTTGATATGATAGTCAAAATTTTCATTGTGAGTTTCTAGTTAGTTATTCTTTATTAGTAAGTCAACATGGTTCTATCAACTTTTTAAGTCAATCCTACCTATATTAGTGTTATAGACTTCATTTACTCTGATCTAATGTAGGATCAACAAAGGATCTTTAGGATGGCCATCATTTCCTTTTAACATGCCCTACGTGTTGTGAGAAATCTTACCCAGTGAACAGGCTAAGCTCCCCTTTGGACCAAGACCCCTATCTTTGGTCCAAAGATAGAAGTGAACAAGTGGTTACTACTTTCCCTATAGATCTAACTCAATAAATCAAGCAAGAGGGAAGAAGAATATGGTGTACCTTTTTTGTGATGTTTTCCCTCACTGCTCCAATCCCAATGCTTGATCTCCAAAATCCTAAATGAAACTAAAGTCCTGCAAAGACTAGAAAAGGAACTCTTCCTCCTACTCTAGATGATTATATAAATCGGATCTATCTATGAATATTGAAACTGTTAGAATAATATGTGTGCTCATTTCACCGTAGACAATATCTCAATATTGTCACCCAACCATAGGCACAAATGCCACCCCTGAGCACCTTAACCTTGACAGACATAATAATTCTAGAAGAAAACCATAGAGCCAATAACCAACCAAGGTAGCATACTTCTCTCCAAAGCTAGTGTACCAAGAAGAAATTCCAATCCATAACCAAGTAGAAAGTCCAACCATAACCAAAGACCAAGTCACCACTGCAACAGCTGCAACTCTCCTCTAGTCATGCACACCACTTGTCCTTATGCAGTTGTGAGAGTGAGTGTGACAAATGAGCTCTAGCACCCTCTTATTTATAGTCCTCTAAGTGACCTAATTGGGCTGAGTTCTACTTCTGGAGGATAATAATTTAATATAAATTATTATCTTGAGTTGACTTGTCTTCTAAGGTTATTTCCTAACCTTCTAGGGTTTATCTTGCTTCCTGGAATATTCTAGACTCGTCAAAGGTTACATGTAGAGGTTAATACCTCCCGCAACTATCGTAATATCAACACTCCCTCCTAGATAGGGAGGTATTAAATACAATGGTCTTGAGCACAAACATACCATTCAACCGACAACATTATCATAGCCACACTGGCTATCTCATGATCAAATCACAAGCACCATCATCACTATCCAACTAGATAATCTCCATGGCAATCAGAATAATGTCATCCAATAGAACAAAACTATGTCTATTCATAGCAATATACAACTACTATCCAGTGGTACACAACCACTCCTATTAGCACACTGCTACTAACCAGTGACACAGTCACTACCAATCGATCACATCCACCACAGTAGCATATATCTATTGTCCAGAGACATATAGTCTGCTCAACAATCATATCATCTGATATCAACCTACATAAACAATATCATGATACAAACTGAGTCATCCAGGCCATTCTTCCACTCACATCTATGAGATATGGAAGACCATCTTTCCTTGGAAAGTTAAACATTAGCCATGGGCTATCTGGACTATTATGCCCAAGCATAGAAGAATAATTGTCCTTGATTTATGAACCTGGACCATTCAACCTAACTGGGCCATTCTTCTGGCACTAATCATAGTGCAACCTGGAGAGAATGAGTCTTCCCTAGGGAATGATTGTCTCTGATTGTTGAACCTGGACCATTCAACCTAACTGGGCCATTCTTCCAGCACTAATCATAGTGTAACCTGGAGAGAATGAATCTTCCCTAGGGAATGACTTTCTGGACCATTTCCTATGGAAATAATTGTCCTGGACCAACCCCCTATATCATACCATTCTTCAAAACTTCTCACAACTATGAAATTTGAAAGAATGATTTCCTGAAGAGGCATATCATTCTTCTTGACCACTTCTTAGAGTGAATACCAAGGAGAATGAATTTCCTATACCATTCCCCCACACTAGCCACAAGGAGAATCATCTTCTATGGTACATCAACAATCTATAGGACCATTTTCATTATGAAAATGACTATCTATTTTGGATCATTTTATGAACTGGAAAATGGTTTTCCATTGGAAATCTTGGACTACTTTCCGGACTGGAAAGTGACTGCCCAACCTGGACCATTTTCCGAACTGGAAAATGATTGCCCATATATCAATAACATATCAGTTCTCCATCCCAACCTGGGAGTAATATCTTCCCTTTCAAATAAGGGAGTTATCTCCACAAGCCCCATCTTATCCCTTAAGTACACAAACTTTATTCTAGACAAAAGCTTTGTCAAAATACCTTCTACTTGCTCATCAATGGAGATATACCGGAGAACCACTTCTCCCCTCTGGACCTTATCACGGAGAAAATAATACTTGATCTCAATGTGATTCGACCTGTCATGGAACATCGGGTTATCACAACTCCGATTATCACAATATATCACGGTTGAATCCAACACCTAATCAGACAGTCCATAAACTAGTTTACGAAGCCACACTGCTTCCATACAAGCATCACAAGCTGCAATATGCTCTTCTTCTGCAGTGTTGAGTGAAACAAACTTATTTTCCTACTAGCCCATGATATCGTGGAAAATCTCAAACTGAAACATATTCAAGAAGCACTTCTTATGTCATCCACACTCCCTTCCCAATCTAAATCGATAAATCCATGCAGTTGTATATCATAACTCAAACGTCCCATGAAGATATTTCAAGGCATGATTTGCAATTATTCAATTCTCATGGATAGGTTCCACCTGGAACTACAACAAAGAAAATATCTAGCTAAGTATTCTCCAAATACATTAATATGCCATTCAATTGTCAATACAGGGACCAGTCTATTGGATCAGAGTCTCTCAACTTCTTCAGATCTTTCATCATGGGATTTTTCCCATGGATTTGCAATCCATCATTCCGGGATTTTGAAGAACCATTTCAATACACTTCATTTGTCATAGGAAGTTTTCACCATGCTTCTGTTGTACATGAGAGGCCTTGCACCAAGTTGCTTGAATTCATACAAGGTTTCCTTCTATATGTGTACATGAGTCTCTTTCTGGTATATCTCAAAACCTTGAGGTTTCTCTACATACGCTTCTTCTTCAATTAATCTTTTGAGAGAATGGTCTTTACATATATATGATGTAAACTCCAACCCATGGATAATGTGAGAGACATAATGGCTCAGGTAGAGGTATATCTGGTTACTGGAACAAACTGTTTTCAAAGTCCTCTCCCTCCTTCTGGGAGAATCCTCTAGCCCTGAATCTTCTCCTTGTATCTATCAATACTTCCATTTAATTATTTTTCACAATTTCTCACATAAATTGTTCTTCATCACAACTTCCTTCCATTCCTTCTGCTTGACTGCTTCTAGTGGGTTCAAACCATGTTGGTAGTCTTATGATTCTCGATATAATAACTGGTTCAATTTGTTATTCTATTTTTTATTTCTTTCTTGAAATCTTTATGTTCTTCCTCATATTCCTCTTCAACTTTGGGGTCCATAGAGTCTTCTATATATTCCATGCCCTTCCTTCTTGAAGATTCCAACTTCTTCCTTTCATCATAGGAATGTAGATAGACAACCAAGGGTACTCAGGGCTTCTTTTCGAAGAAGACTTATTCTAGAGTCAAGTTGAACACATGTTGTTTATCATGGTTGCTACTTCCAATGAAGATCATGGATAGACACTTCATAGTCTTCACAAATTATTCTTCAATGGATCATATCATTGGGGATTATCTCCCTTATAATCTTGGCTTTATGCCTGAGCAATCTGAGAGAGTCCACGCTTCCATCTACATCCTTATTGCTTTTTGCAAAGTGTCACAAGTCTATTCTAGCTTCCTCTTGATTATTGACTTATTTCTAGTCTGACTCCTTTCGGGTTTCTTCAAGTTTGATTCTGATTGCGGCCCATTTGGAAATTGTTACTTATATAATAACTTCCACATGAATTGTCACCAAAGGTTTTCAACGTACTTTATCCTTTTCAGATACATTGTTTGACTAGTGGTCATTGTAATGGCAATCCTTATCTTGTTATTCCTCTGTAGGTGTTGTTTCATTGACATTGACCATCTTATCTTCCAAGAAATAGATAAACATTATATGTACAAGAACTATGTAAACATGGTATGTACAAGGATTATGTTACAAAATAATATTGTTACCTTGACTAGAAGAAAAAAAGTTGTTTCATCCTGCTTGACTTTCTTTGAGGGTTCCTTTTCTTTGGAAATTGTTGCTTTGTGCGTTTCCTTCCTTTTCTTTAACTCAAGACACTGGTTCCTATAGTGACCATATTTTTGACAATTAAAGCATTGTATTTTTGACATATCCTTTTCTTGATTTGGTTTCTTCCTTGAGCCAAACTTCTTATTCCTAAATTTCTTGAACTTGTTGTGTAGGCTTGATCATCATATTTATTTTGGGATTTATCTTTTGTGCTAATCCTTGATTCTTCTTGTGCACAACAAGTCCAAAGTTATTCAAATGTGGGATACTTTTTTCTTGTGTTCATGCTTGCAAAAAAATGCATTTCATGTCTTGGGAAGATCATTAAGTACAATATTTACTAGTTCCTTTTCTGAAATGATTTTCTCAATATCTTGTAGGTGATCTCTTAACTGAGAGATTCTTACAAATTATGAAGTTATGGTGTCATCATCATTCATTTTCAGGTCACAAAGCTCATTCTTTAGACTCATTACTTGTCCAATATTTCTGATTGAGAAGAGGTTAGTTAGGGAATTGTACATCTTCTTAGATGAGTCAACATGAGAAATGTAGGGTATCAAATGGTCCTTTATAGAGTCCACTATGATACTTATAGCATTGATGTCATTGTCCTTGAACTTATCCATAATTGCAATGTTTTGAGGTTCCTTCTCTTTTCTTGCTTCAAACTGTGGTTCCATGATCTTCCCTTTCACGGTATCCAACACTTTATTCTTGGAAAGGATGAGGTAAATCCTTGTCTTCCATGCTCTGTAGTTAGAAGCCCCTTCTAACTTATTTTCTGACTTCATAGAGTAAGTCATGACTTCATTGACTTGGTAAGCCTTTGACTTTGACCAAAAAACTCAAACTTGATGCTTTGGCTTGCTGAGAGTACGAGGAGGTGCGCTAGGCTAGGTGCACTAGGTTATCCAGGAATTAGGTCAAGTGCTTCAATTAAGGTGCATCAGCATGAGGGATAGGGTTTTGTTGCTGCAACAAAAACTTTGACTGCAACTGCAACTGTAACTGAGAAAAACCTCCCAATCTACCTTCCAATGGTTATACTGTCGGAAGATAGTGTGGGTCCATAACCTATTAGAATAATAGGTGTGCTTATTTCATTGTAGACAATATCTCAATATTGTCACCCAACCATAGGCACAAATTCTACCCCCGATCACCTTAACCTTGAAAGACATAATAATTCCGAAAGAAAACTCTAGAGCCAATAGCAATCCAAGGTAGAGTACTTCTCTCCAGAGTTAGTGTACCAAGCAGAAAGTCCAAACCATAACCAAGTAGAAAGTCCAACCATAACCAAAGACCAAGTCACCACTACAATAGTTGCATCTCTCCTCCAGTCATCTGCACCACTTGTCCTTATGCAGTTGTGAGAGTGAGTGTGAAAAATGATCTCTAGCGCCCTCTTATTTATAGTCCTCTAAGTGACTAAACTCGGTGGTTTTTCACGTTTAGAGAGACAAAAAAGAACTTAAATACGACTCCATGGATGAATTTTTCCTAAATTTAGTCTCCCAAGCCCAAACAAAGTGTAAAACAATACAGGGGAGAAATCATCTAATCATGCTTTATTAGAGTATTCATTTTTCATAATTAGTCTCGCGAGTCCTAAAAAGAGATAAACTACCACTGAAAAGACACCCTTTCAAACCTTTTAACGAGTGTGAAAGGAAGCAAGCTCACTCGACAATATTTTCATGTTTAGGGAGTCTGAAAAGAGCTTAAAGGAGACTCCAAAGAGTTCCTTTTTTCATATAGCTTTTACGAGTCCGAAAAACACATAAAAGTGTACTCGATAACCTATTCTTATGTATTAATGAGCATGAGAAAGAACAAAGAATAAGCTCAGTAACCTATTCTAATGTATTTATGAGCACGAGAAAGAACAAAGACTAAGCACATTCCAGAAAAAAGTACTATGTTATGATGGGAACGACCCCCAAGCAAGGATCACTCCTAACAGTGTGTCTCTCTAGAGGTATTTTCCCCCCAGTTTCTTTGGTAGGATATAGTGGCTTCACTCCATCATGATTTCCAAAGGCTAGATACCTGCCCCTAAAGTGTTGTTTCCTCCGACAACTCTTTTTCTTTCCTCTGGTTACTAATGGGAACATTTTCACTAGGCGGAGGAAAATAAGGTTCAAGTATGCAATCCAGAGTTAGACTTGATTCAGATGGAGGGGGGTCTATTTCATTTTTTAACGAGATTGAAAGAGACGAGGAACAATGCTCGTAATCATTTATTTCATTTTTTAATGAGCTTGACATAGGAAAAGAACTATGCTCATGACGACCAAATACTACCAAAGGATCAAATGATTCTAGGGATTGTTGCACCTGAGTCAAAATCATATTTAATGTGGAAACCTACACAGTGGGATGAGCAGGCAAAGGAAAAAACCCCATGAGTAAGGAATCCTTAAGGATACCTAATACTACACTCTCAAAACTATTTTGTCCTAGAAAAGGGACATTATTTGCCGCAACATTGTGGAGATCTGGAGTTGTACAATTAAGTTGGTGAAACAATGATAATTTTTCCTTGATGGGAAAATCATAATATATGAAACACTGAAGACACGATGGAATTCATCACATAGAACCAACTATGACCAAGTAACAAATTATAATCTAGGGGCGCGTCAACCACTTCGATATCTACCGAAATAGTCTTACCCTTCAATGTCACAGTGAAAGATTGCAAGAGTCAGCGAGGTTGGAAACCCCGTCCATCAAAAGCTTTCAATGTGGTAGGAGATGGGGTAAGTTTAGGAGAACCAAGGGCTCTCCAAAAATTCAAATACATGACACAGGTGGAGGCTCCCTCATCCAAAACAATGTGATGTATGTTCTTTCAACCAACCAAAATTTGAATTTGGAATGCTAAGTGGTGGGAGAGCCTATCCTTAAAGTAATCCAGATTAAACATAATGAGATTAGACTCCTCTAGATCCATGGCTCCAATGGCTGACAAAATGGTTCTACGTTGACTTGGACAATGTTGTAGAACTTCAAGGGATGACATAGCACAAGGTGCTTGCACCAAATATTCAACGATGTTGTAGTTTCAGGAAAAGTGAGCATTTGGATTGAATGTCACTTTTTGAATTACGTTGTTGGGAGGGCACAAAACTGTGTCAAAAATTGATTTATGAATATGAAGAGGATTGGAAGATGGAGGAGTGGATGTGGAGGGATGATCGATAGCCTTTCCATTATCCTGATCACCTAGAGGAGTGTCACAAGTATTCAATTGAGTTATTACATTAACCATCTTAAACATATAGACTTCAGAGGTGCTCAATGAAGCGTCCCCGTGGTGGGAATGACCTACGTTTCCCCCTTGTGAAGGGGAAGGATTTTTTTCAACCAGATGTTGTTGCTGAATCGGTTGGGAGGTACCCTTTATAAATTTAGCAACTTCCTCATGATGGGGCCAATTGTTCATGTAGTGTTATTCCTTGCAAATCATGCAAGGAAACTTAGCCTTCCTATTCGGTTCATAATCAATAGTCTTTGGATTATCCTTCTCATTAGAATATTTGTTGGATTTACCCTTGTTTTTCTTCTTAACTGCTAGTTTTTGAGATGAAGAGTATTATATTGCATTCAACTTATAGGTTTGAGTAGGAGCGGAAACAGTTGTGGTGTTTGAAATGGAACTTGGTTTCAGAGCATGTCTCGATGGATCATTCAACGGATGACGAGCATTAGGGATCAGATCGTAAAGTTTTCTAGACTGGGAATACAACAAGTCCAAATACTGCTCACGACTGATAACCTCTTCCTCAATAACAACATTTCCCATGGAAACATAATGAGAAATGGGAGGAAAAAGCGACTTTGTAAACCAATTTGCAAGGAGTTGGTTTGGAATTGGAGCCTTAATCAATCGTCTCTACTGTCTCCACTCATAAATATGATCAGATATTTGGGTGGAAGAGGATTTACAAAGTGAGGTAAAAATTTCTGTACCGGTCTCATACCGTATAGGAAACTGAAAATGCATCAAAAAATCCATGGCAAGAGAATCAAAGTCAACAAAGGAGTTACACGACAACTCAATATACCATTTTGTTGCTGCACCTGTAAGTGTTCTCTGAAAAAGTCTCGGACGAATGGAATCATCCATTAAAGAGTTGGAAGAACACCATAAATGGAAAGTCATAACATGATTGTTAGGATTTTCCCTAGGTTTTTTGTTGAATTTCATGATGTTAGACATTAATTTGGCAGGGATGGAGAGCCAAAACATGACATGCTAAATGGGATCATTTGTCAAACGTGACAGATATGGAAGATCTAACATAGCCAAGAATGGTAGTTGTTGGTTGTCTTGTGGATACTGATGATAACCATATGGCATGGGAACACCAATAAGACCATATTTAGGCTATGACGAGATGGTCCTCCCATATAAGGTGGCTTCTCAGGTTTTCCACCCATGTAAGGTGGTTGTCCTGATTTTTCACCCATGTACTGTGATGGACCTCCTACATATTGAGAGTAACATGATGTCCCCCCCATGTATTGTGATTGAAGGGGCTGTTTCACTAGAATTATTGGGTTTACGGATTGATAGGGAAAAGTTCCTTGTGGAGGAATGCTCGCCGGATTAGGTTGACCCCACAAAGGGTTAGAAATTCCTATAAATGGATTTCCAGGATACATGTCAGTGGTATTAGGGATATAAGGACTTGCAGGAGTGGATTTCCTCCAGGCTTGTTGATGTTGCAACCATGTAGGTTTCCCCCCATTAAAAAGTTTCGCTACAACTGAAGGTTGTCCCCCAACTGAAGGTTGGACTCCCCTTGAATATTGACCTCTAATGTAGGGTGTACTAATCTGCGATGTATGAGATGGAGGTTGATTACCTTCTCTAACCATGGTTTTATGAAAAAATTGACTGCTGGTCGTATGACTGATGGGACGACCAAAAAAATCACTTGGTGTGTGCATGTGTGGAAATAATGAAGAAGGAATATTACTTGACCCATGTGCGAAAGGAGATGTATGCATAAGTGGTTGAGTCGATTTTACCTGGGTCACTGATTTGCCCATTAAAGAAGAAGAACCAACAGTATCAACTATAGGAGTTGGGGATAAAGATGAATTCCTAATTCCTTCAGGAAAACCAAAAGATGATGGGTTCTCGACAAAAGATCGAGTCGTGGTGGAACCAAGAGGTAATCGATAAGAAGAATAAGAATCAACATATCTCATGGATGGTGGATCAATGAGTGGTAGGCCAAGTGGATCAATAAAAAGAGGATTCACATAAAATGAAAGGATTTCTACGAAGTTTGGGACCAATTCTTCTACGTGATGACCACTTCCAGGAGCGGTGCTCCCCATCTTAGAAGTTTGATCTGTGATCATTCCTTCATAAGAAACATTGTGTTGAGGTACCTGAACATTAGGGTCCATACCTTGTATACTGTGAAATCTTCAATCCTAAGGATGACTACGAAAGTCAAAGAAACACACTCCAAAGAAAAATAAATTCAATCAACAAAGAAACAACAAGATCAAGGATCTTCCCAAGACAGGATATCAAGTCACCAATGAATAAATGAGAAGCAGTTACACCAACCTCCACGTAGCATCCCTTCTCGGTTCAATAAAACCTCACTTTTGTGGGGTCTCCCTCCAAGGTTACTAAGAGTGTGACATGATGTCTTCCCCTGGTACCGTGGGAACCCCCACAGTCACCTCTATAGATAACTAGGAAAGGCCAGTGTAGTCAACCTCTGGGTGGGTATAGTTGACAGTCAATACCAAACATATGGGCACGATATCAAAGTCTAAAATTATTCAAGAGGATTGAGGACAAGTGTTGCAGTAGACTACATAGGACCCCGAACCAATTCAAAGTTCATGAAGTACCAAGAAAAAATTAGTCAGTGACACTTCAAGAAGAACCCCCAGTATATGCTCTTTCTGCTACGATTGGTCAAGCTTTGGAGGGGTAATATACACTACTCTTTCACACACAACCTCGTGTTTAGACACTATGTGAGAGGGGGTTCCCGACTATGCTTATATGAAAGTTGGATTTGTACAATATTTAGTGCTCTATAGTCTGTTTAGTAGTCTTGGACAATTTACTCACTTTTCCTAGTCCAAAGACCCTAATCTTGTGATATTTTTGGTGTGCTAAAACCAAAAATGTTCTAGTTGATTTTATTAGCACGTGGTTGTTTTTTATGGATTTTAACTCATAGGTTCACAGAGATGAAACTAATGATGTGTAAGAGACTTGACTCCAATACAATGCAAAAGAATGATATGCAATTCGTTGCTTTCGATGAATTCTATGTATGGGAAGGAGAAGAGTTTCTATTCTTCTTAACAGAAGAAAGAACTCAAACCTATGCAACTTTAAATTTCTGGGATCAAGATGATGCCAAACTACCAAGCAAATGTTTCCAAAAATTGAAATGCACACTATACTCAGTAGGAGAACCTCACAGAAGGTGCAAACTATCATCAATCAGTATACAAATACGTTCCATTTATGAGGCAGGCATACCTATGATTGGAATACGAGATGACTCAAAGCATGGCCGCCGACCAATACACCATGGATCCATGAGAATACTGACTAAGGATATGGCCACCAAAGGTATAATTTGAATCCATACCTCCATGACATGAACTAATCGTAACCATGAAAAGTACATAGTGGAGATATGAGAAGACAAAACATAGCCACATATAAATACAATGTGGATCTATGTGACATTATATATATCAGTAAGATCACCAACATGGTGATTGTATTGAAATATTTTACATGCGAAAATGATCTCCATCGCAGCCTAGGAAAATCACCTAACAGAGTGAGCACCCAGCCCAGGGTCTTCGTCCCGATCCCAATGCGATAAAAATATAGCCATGTGAATATATATTTTGATGTAAAATATGATAAAAACCACTTGATTACCGATCATTGAGGTAAAATGTTAACAAGTGCAAGGGAAAACACCAATGATGAAAATGACTCCCAAGGTACCCTAATACATTCCACCGAATGTGAATAAATGATCTGAAGTCAAACATTCATGGAATCATCTGATCATAGGTCAATGATGTAAACCTACTATCGGAAGCGAGGAGTGTTGGGTATGTGTTATATTCTTTGCACGAGTTGTAGTGTCTGAGCGCCTGCGTCGGGTGCGCAGGGGGGTAAGAGGGGGGCGAAGCCCCTTGCGCGGAGGTTCGGGGGCAGCGCCCCCGAATTTTTTTTTTTTGGGCCGACATATTTTCGCCGGTTTCGGGCCGACATATTATCGCCGAGCCGACATATTTCCGGGACCACATGATATTAGGTGGTTTTCGGCACATGGTTTTTTCCGATGGTTTTCTATTTCCGGTTAAGGAATTAGGGTTTTGGACTAATCCAGGTCATTGGGTTAGGGTTTTGGATGCCACTGGATTCTATATGTATATTGTATTGTAAACAATGTAACACAATGTGTATCAATATAATATATGCTGGTTTTCCCGGTTTGGGTTTCTAGGTGAAAAATCTCTGTGTAATGTTTGTATTTG
>ML784826.1:123875-142616 GCA_009831015.1 Picea engelmannii
TCAATATAATATATTCTGGTTTTCCCGGTTTGGGTTTCCAGGTGAAAAATCTCTGTGTAATGTTTGTATTTGCCATTGTATCTTTTCTGTTCTTTTCTGAATATCAGTTTGCAGTAGATATTGTACAAGGTTAGAATTTACAAGGAGGCCTGCCATTGAGGCATGCGTGTCCCAAGGTACTAATTGGTTTCTATGTCTAGTTCCCGGATAATGTGCTAAAGTCGTCAGGAAAAGATTCATTAAAGGAGGGTGATGATGTATCCCCCATCATCGACAAGAAAATGACACAAGAAATTGATATAATATGGTGGATACAATGAGTATGGACTGACACAGGAAATGGAAATTGGTAATATTGCAGATGGATGGTTTGAAGTGAAACTTCCCTTGAACATGATGAGGCATGACAACTGACCTGGAAGCATTGAATCGATGAGTATCAAGAACATAATGTGATGACAATAATATCACTTTGACTAGAATGAAAAAGTATAGCAACACATGGAATTGGTATGAATTAGAGACAAGAAAATTATCCAACTGTAAGATGAGACACAAACATGTGCCATGTTCAAGGGTGACAATAACTACCATAAAGGATTCCAAAAACCTTGAACCTCTTCCTTCAATTTTTCCCCCATCCAGATAGATGGGTACCTCTTTATCTTTTAATGAGCTTGAGGAGGATAATATATGCTCGATATAGCTCATCCTTCGGATGAGTCCCTCGTCTTATGTTTAACTAACCTGAGGACAAAGGGATTTGGTTTTGTATGGGTCCTAGAGATTGGACTCACATAGGTCCTTCAATGCAAAATTTTATGAGCCCAAAGAAGGTAAACTCGATGGTTTTTCACGTTTAGAGAGTATGAAAATAACTTAAATATGACTCCATGGATGATTTTTTCATAAATTTAGTTTCCCAAGCCCGAAAAAAGTGTAAAAAAATACATGGGAGAACTCTTCTAATCATGCTTGATTAGAGTATTCCTTTTCTGTAATTAGTCTCGCGAGACCAGAAAAGAGATAAACTACCACTCAAAAGAATCCCTTTCAAACCTTTTAATGAGTGTGAAAGGAATAAAGCTCACTTGAAAATCTTTTCATGTTAAGGGATTATGGAAATTTCTTAAAGGAGACTCCAAAGAGTTCATTTTCCGTATAGCTTTTACGAGTCCAAAAAAGAGATAAAAGTGTACTCGATAACCTATTCTCATGTATTAACAAGAAAGAGAAAGAACAAAGACTAAGCTAGGTAACCTATTCTCATGTATTTACAAGCACAATAAATAACAAAGCCTAAGCTCGTTCTAGAAAAACTACTGCGTTACGATGGGAATGACCCCCAAGCGAGGATCACTCCTAGTAGCATGTCTCTCTAGAGGTATTTTCCCCCAGTTTATTTGGTAGAAGCTAGTGACTTTGCTTCATCATGATGTCTAGAGGCTGGAGACCTGCCCCCCAAGCATCGTTTCCTCCATCGTCTCTTCTTCTTTCCTCTGGTTACTAATGGGAACATTTTCACTAGGCGGAGGAAAGAAGGTTCAAGTATGAAATCTAGAGTTAGAATTGATTCATATGGAGGGGGGTCTATTTCCATTTTTAATGAGCTTGACAGAGGCAATGAACTATGCTTGTAAGTGTCTATTTCATTTCTTAATGATCTTGACATAGGAAAAGAACTATGCTCATGACAACCAAATACTACCAAAGGATTAGATGATTCTATGGATTGTTGCAGCTGATTTGAAATCATATTTAATCCTTAAGGATACCTACTCCTACACTCTCAAAATTATTATGTCTTAGAAAAGAGACATTATTTGTTGCAACATTGTGGAGATATGGAGTTGTATAGTCAAGTTGGTCAACAATGATAATTTTTCCTTGATGGGGAAATCACAAGATATGAAACGCCGATGATGCGACAATAGTCATCACATAGAACCAACTAGGAACTAGTAACAAATTATAATCCAAGGGTGCATCAACCACTTTGATATCAATCGAAACAGTCTTACCCTTCAATGTCACAACAAAAGATTGTAAGAGTTTGTGAGGTTGGAAACCACGTCCATCAAACACTTTCAAGGTGATAGGAGATGGGGTAAGTTTAGGAGAACCAAGGGCTCTCCAACAAGGCAAAGACATGACATAGGTGGAGGCTCCCACATCCAAAACAGTGTGATGGATGTTCTTTCCACCAACCAAAATTTGAATTTGGAATGCTAAGTGGTGGGAGATCCTATCCTTAAAGTAATCTAGATTAAATGTAATTATATTCAACTCCTCTGGATCCATAGCTCCAATGGATAATAAGAGGGTTCTACATTGACTTGAACAACACTGTAGAACTTCAAGGGATAACATAGCACAAGGCACTTGCGCCAAATATTTAACGATGTTGTAGTTTTTGGCAGCTCGATCATTTGGATTGAATGTCACTTTTCAAATTATTCTCTTGGGTGGGTGCAACACTGTTTCAGAAATTGGTTTCTCAATTTGAAGAGGATTGGAAGATGGAGGAGGAGTGGATGTGGAGGGTTGATCGACAACCTTACCATTATCTTGATTACCTGGAGGATTGTCATAAGTATTCACTTGAGTCATTACATTAACTGTCTTAAACATATATACCTCAGAGACACTCGATGAAGCATTTCCATGGTGGGAATAACCTATGTTTCCCCATTGCAGAGGGGAAGGATTTTGTGCAATGAGATGTTGTTGTTGAACCGGTTGGGCGATAACCTTCAGAAATTTAGCAACTGCCTCATGATGAGGGTAGTATTTAGTGTAGTGGTCTTCCTTGAAAATCGTGCAAGGAAACTTAGCCTTCCTATCCGGTTGAGAATTAGTAGTCTTTGGATTATTGATCCAAATGGACCCCAAAGTCCAAAAATTATAATTTCTCAAATTCGGATGAAACAAATGCCATTGCATATTGATCATCGTTCCGATTCTGATAGTATATTCTTTTTCGAATATGGACTCCATATGGAAAAGTTATCATGATCTAAAGTTCAGGTCAAACATGCAAAAAGTCAAAGTCAAGTCAACAGTTCATACTGTTGACATCAACAATACGTCAGGATGACAGGTGGTAGATGACATCATGATGACATCATGATGACATCAAAAGGACACATGGAAGCACCAAGACGTGCCATGTGGCAGACATATTTGGCATTTTCAGGGTTTGATTTGGACTAGTAAAAAGTTGACACGTGGTTATACAAATGACACGTGGCGGTATTAGATGAGGACATGTGGTTGTATAAACATGACATGGCACCAGTAGCAGCATGAAACATGGTCGGTACAGTAGTGACATGTCATCATCCGATTGGGACACGTGGAAAGTACAGTGTTGGTTGTGCAGATTTGACACGTGGTAGTGCTGACTAGGCAACTGACTACGTGGTGACTAGACCGATGAGCCAACAATATAGTCCAATCATGAGGTGACATGTGGCCCCATCATAGGGAGCCACATGGAACCCTATATTGGGCCAATAATGCATGGTTCAAAATTTGTTTGAGCCTTTGGTGGATTCAAATGCGTGACCTTCAGACAAGGAAACAAACTACACACAACGCGCTAGCCACCAAGGCAGGAGTGTTTCTTAGTTATCCAAGTGGAAAGGTCATATTAAAGTGGATTAGCACAAATTTTTGGGGTTAGCGCCCAGTCGGCAGGGCTATCCCACCAACCAAGGCACATTTCACATGACCGAGACCATAGGCTAAGGACCAGGGCTACCACTCTAGCGCTCAGAGGCAGAGGACCAGGGCACAAGCCCTAGCGCATGGAAACATGGCACTCCAAATGACTAGGGGATGAAGGAAAAGGTGCACACATCAATTTTTTCCAAAAAGTGGGTTTTCCACTTTATATTATGATTTTTTTTTATGGTTTTATACCGATTTGGGTGGATTTGCCCATTTTTGGGGGATCTGGAGCCTGATTTGAGGCTAGATTTTGGGAGGAAGTTGGGATGTGACCCCCAAACCCAATAATATATGAGCCAATCCTTTGTGCAATTTTAAGCAAGCATATTAGAGAAAATTGAAGAAGAATTTGTGAAGGCCAAGTTGTCTTATGTAGTGAAGCAAGAAGAGTAATTGAGCTTTGGAGGCCATTTTTGAGAGTTCTGCTCCACCTTTTTTAGTTTCGTCTATTGCATCGGGTTCATGAGACAGAGAATAATACAACTGAGTCAGTCATAGACCTAAATGATGTAATTTTGATTCATATTCTTAAGAATTTAATTTTAATAAAGAAGCCTCCCCCACTGAAGACAAAGGCCCGGAGACGTAGGAAAATTGTGCTGAACTCCATTATCAAATTCTGGTGTTCTATCTGTTTATGGTTTGTCTCTTGTGTTTTCTGCAAGTTCACTTCATTCTCTAATTTTTACTACTTATACATTCACATGAATTGTCAGGAAATATCTTGTTAAAATTTAATTCAAGGTGTAAATTACTAAGCATCGAATTCAGATCAAGTGATATCAGACCAGGTTGACTATATTGCAGGAATTGTGAATAAACACGGGGAAAATATTGAAGAGAGATAAAATCCAGGAACTCAAGGAGATCAATTAATAGATCTAGTGAGAAAATGTCGATCCGAGAATATTGGTATAAATCCTCAAAGAAGACAGGGAATGGTTGCGAACATTGGTGTTAGCAACAGAAGAAAGACTAGTTGGAAGAAGTCCTTCTGTTAGGAGTCTGAGTCCTATTAAGGATGATGAAATTCATCCATTCTGTGGGAAATCAGATGAGGAGGATTTATATACTCCCACTACTCTAGTTGAGGATAAGTCAGTAGGAGAGGCCATGGGCATATTTTCCTCGCTAGTTAAAAGTACTCAATATACTCTAGCTTCTCCTATAGCTAATTAGGAACTGGAGTTAGGTGATGAGGATAATTCCACTTTTGAAATGCATACCAAAGGAATTGGTATGAATATTGTTGCACCTCTTTTGTCACCTAAATGAGCAAAACAAAGGTGCTTACAAGCTTAGTTGGGTTAGCTACACAAGACAATAGTAATGGAAAGGGTTAGAAAAAGAAACATAAAAGACTAAGCTAAGAATTAAACTAAGAAATGAAATAACAACTAAACTATTGAGCATAAGGACATAAGAACAAAAAATGAATAAGACTCATGTCACCAATGGCAAGGATTATATTAGTGAAAAGAAAACACCAATAAGAAAGAGGACTTTGGGTCCCTTCTTCCTCCAAGGGAGGGCTCTTGGACCCCCACAACTAAGCTCTTCTTACAATTTTGAAAGAAATGGTGAAATAACCCCAAGCTAATTGATGCAAGAGCATCGCTCCACGTCAGCAGCCAGCCAACCACGTCAGGGCACATGCATTCAGAGTTGAAAGGGAGGCGCAGCCTCATTCAAATTTGAATTGAATGTAATTTAATGTCTTAGGCTGGTGAGCCATGGAAGCCATGCCTTTGAGCAGGCATTAGATAGGATCGTCTTTAATGCTAGATCAGTTGAGATCTAGATCCAGATGCTGGACTAGACAACCATTGAATGTAATTTATTAGAGTAGGTAGACCTGGAGGGAAGCGCTCGATGAGCCCCTCAGGTAAAAGAGATCTTGATATCTCATTTTGAGTAGAGAGTTGAGTTAGCGTAGGAGAGGAGCCAGAGAGAGCTCAGGAACACCATTGTAATTTCAGGCATTTGCCATTGTTAATACAAACAACAGTTTTTCCTGCATTTCTGTATGTTATGTGAATGTTTGTGTGTGTAACATTGTGTGCTGTAGATGTATACTGGAGTTGTGCATTTGCAGGGAGTGTGTTTGATTTCAGGTTGGAGGTCTTTGAGGCTTCATACCAAGAGGGTGTGACAGAATGCTGAGGGTTCTGAGGGCCGTTCTCAGAGGATGCATTTCTGAACTCTGCGGAGTCAGACAAAGACACGTTGAGGCACAGGACTGAAGTCAACAACTCGGGAAGAAGACCTGTGAGGTTACTGAACACCTCAAGAGGTGAGGTTGTGTGGGTGAGAACACAGTTGAAGACATAATCACTGAGGATTCTATGAGAGCTCTGCCAAGTGGGCATTGAGAGTATGTACAGAGGTGCACAGAGGAAGGAACTCTGCTAAGAGTTCAAAGAAAGCAGAATCATCGAGGATTCTGGGAAGCTCTGCCAAGTGGGCATTGAGAAAGTGCATAGGTGCACAAAAGAAGAACTTTGTTGTGAGTTCAGAAGACAAAATCACTAAGGATTCTGAGAGCTCTGCCAGGAGGGCATTGAGCAGGTGCAAAGGGTGCATAGGAAGACATAACTACTGAACGTTCTGTGGAGAAGATACTCTGCCAGGAGGGTGTTGAGAGAGGGTGCATATAGGCACAAGGAGAAGAGAACTCTTTGAGTTTGAGAGTGAAGAAAGAGTCCACTGAGGGACCTTTACTGGGTTACTGAATACCCAAAGAACTCAGCCATTTAGGTTGCTTGAGCAGGAGAGCCAGGAAGGCATCTTATTATCCATTTGAGGGAGAATAAAGGAAAAATCCCCCAAGGGGTCTGAGAACTCGAAGAAGCCCAGGAGAGACAACACTAGCATGTGCGTGAAGAGACTCTGCAGGAGCGCAGACATCAGAGTCCTTTAAGGATTCAAGAAGAACAAGCTCATAAGAGATAGCACTTTACGTGCAAAAGGCTCTGCAAGTGGCACAGAAGCTGAAGAATCTTTTGTGGGTTCAAAAGGAGAAGAAAATCTCAGGAAGAACAATGTTCTTATATGCGCAGGAAGCTCAGGAGGGAGAAACAGGAACCGTCGGATTGGGCAGAGAAAGAAGATCTGGACCGTCGAGGAGTTTACGTCCAGAAGAATCTCAGGAGGAGCACACAAGAGAGAAGGACCGACAATCGTCGGATCTTATGAAGGAATCTCGTAAGCCATCAGATCGGGGGGAATTGCACAGAGTTTAAGTCTCGGAAGCAGCACAGAGAAGGAGAATAGATCTAAGCCATTGGATCTGAGGAGAAACCCCGACAGTTGTCGGATCTGCAGAAGCTGCGAGGGAGTTAAGAACCATCGGAGAATCAGAGTTCTCAAGGTCGAGGGAACCAGGGCATTGAAAGTCCCAAAATCTCGATGAGATCGGGAACGTCCATTGGAGGGGCGCGTGGAAGTGATCGAGCACCACCAAGGAAAGCCGATAGGGAGGTCGCCCATCGACAAATTGACAATCAAAGTTTCGCGAGTCCAGAGGACAAGGCGTCAGACACTTGAAGTCGCAAACCTTGAGAAGGAATCTGGGCTGTCCATCTGTAGGATAGGTGGCAAAGGATCAGGCGTCGTCGATATTTTGTCCATTGGGAATTGGGATATCGGATATCCCGGGAGCGAGAGTTTTATGCTTTGCAGAATCACGATACGTGATTTCCCAATCGTGACTGAGGTGGGGCACACAGGAGTTGGCGAGCGGACAGGTGGCACATCGCCTGTCGGGACCTCGTAAGTAGAAGAACGAAGAATTGGGTGTCAAGAGTAGCGAGGTGCGAGGAAATGAAGTGGAGAGAATATCGGGACCGTCCATTGGAGAGGATGCGTGGTAGAGATCTAGAGATCTCGCGAACTCGGGAGTTCACAGGGTAAAGGCCCAAGCACTGGGTACTCCAAGTCGCGAAGGTGCGAGGAGAGATAAGAGGACAACTGTTGGATCCAGAACACAGGAGGACCATTGGATCCGCACGTGGGATCATGTGTCGGAGGCTCACAAGAAAAAGCTCGAGAGTTTGGGCTTGGGGATTGCGGGGTTGCGAGAAGCGAAACCCCAGCTAGTGGGGGCCAGCTGTCAGTACAACAACGAAGGAGGACAAAGGCATAGTGGAGGCCAGCTGTCAACGATTGGGAGCGTATCAGGAATCAGCATATCGCTAGTCCCGTGGGTGTATGCACTCAGGCATCGTAAACCCCGTAGCCCTGACAGGGTAAGGTAGTGATCACAGGAGTTGGCCATATGAGTAGGAGATAAGATCAGGAGGGATAGCGCATGGAGGAGCGCATCGCAAATCGGAGAATCGCAAGTCACGAGGACTTGTGCATCGTGACTTCGTAAACGCTGAAACTCCGATGGAGGTTTGACTGCGGTCACACGGAGACAGGTCATATGGAACAGAGCCCAGCCGAGAGGGGCTAAAAGCAAAGGACTCATCGAGAAATTTAGAATGGGAAACCCTGATACTTGAGTCGGGGAAATGTCACGATAGGTACAAAGGCCATGACAAGGGAATATAGGACCTGTGGATCGGTTTGTTACAACAGTGATTCCCGAGGGAATCCAAGGAGCTAATCAGGCTCAGACGAGAAATCGAAGCGATCCTGTGAGCAGGAGGGTGTGACGGAGTGTGGTCGCATCTCTCTTTGCGTCAGGTGGTATCAGAGCAAGTTCTTGTCTGTATATTTCAGGCAAGAGAAGAAAATAGAAGAGCAAGAAAGAAGATAGAGTTACTGCGGACTCTGTGAGGATTGTTTGCAGGTAGGCAGCAGTTGAGAAGACAGTCAGGAGGACTGTAAAGATGAAGCTGGACACACTCAAGATGCAGAGTGATAGTAGATCTATCAGAGAGGCAGATAGAGACAACAAGATGGCTACTGAAGTCCATAGAAAGAAGATCAAGGCAGAAAAGCTTGCCGAATGGGATAGAGAAGAGACTAGAAAGCTCTATGAATTAAAGGAAAACATGGAGAAGCTCGAATTATGGATGCGGTAGGATAGGAGGATGAGATGAATGCGAAATTTTCCCATGAAGAAGGCAAAGGAAAAATGGCCAATCAGAGAGTTGATGGTCATGAGACAGCGTAGACTGTTAAAGAGATGGTTGAGTTATGATGAAAACCTCAAGGCCACAGAGGAAGAGATGATTGATCACTATTGGCCAGAGACTGGAAAGGGTCTCGATGATTGGGATGATGAAGAGGATGAATTAGGGTCAGATGAGGATCTCAAAGACTGTCAGGAAGGCAGAGAAGAAGAAATTCTAGTTTTCCAGGAGGGCAACGAGTTGAGATCAGTGGAGGATCTCACGGACTGTCAGGAGGATAGCCATGTAATTTCACATTGCCAGCTGGGCAATGAAAGGAGATCAGATGAGGATCTCGAAGACTTCCAGGAGGGCAGTGGAAGCATCTCAGATTTCCAGGTGGGAAGAGATGAAAATTTGAGACTGTTTGAAAGTCTCATGGACTCAGGGAAGAGTTCAATTCAGCAAGGAGTGATGATGAAGATGGGATCGGTTGATCTCATAGTCTGCCAGGAGGGCAGCGGAAGCATCCCATATTTCCAGGTGGGCAAGGATGAGCAGATGAATTTGGATCAGCCAGAGGAGATGACAGAGCAGACGAGACTGTCTGAGGGTCTCATAAATTCAAAGGTGAATTTAGATCAGCAGGTGCAGCTGACAGAGGAAGAAGATCAGAATGATATTCTGATGATTGGGGGAATTGGAATATTCCTACCATCTTCCCAGGAGGGGGCAGAAAATTCTATTGTAGATGGTGCAACAGTAGAAGAACAATCACAGCTGGAGATGACTGTCAAAAGGGAATTGGAGTAGACATTGGAGACTGACCAAGCAGATGAAGGGAAGAATGAGTGTTCTGAGGAACGACTCAATGATTTCAGCCAGTGAGCTGAGAGTGTTGTATCATTGGAGCTAATAGCAGCAGAAGAATAAAAAGACGAAGAAGAAGGAGACAAGCATTCTGAGGAATGGCTCAGCATTTTCAGATATGAAGCTAAACAAAATGCAATAGAGAAGGTTGCGGAAGTAGAGGAAGAAGAGGTAGACAAAATTTGCTTTGCTGATTTGTGGGATCAATTTGAAGCCCTGGAGGAAAGGGTGAGAGTGCAGGGAATGCACATCCAACAGGTGAAGTTGGAAACAAATGAAGGAGGCATGGGAGATCATGGTGATCTTCTCATGTGCCAAAATTTTTTGTAGTTGAGGAGATTGCAAAAGTAGAACCAACCATTGGAGCAACTGGATAAGGTGATAGAAGATATCGGAAGGCTGATGGTAGAGTCAACAGACACTGCCAGCAAGGAGAGGCTGGGCAGAAAGGAAGCAACAACAATGTAGAAGCAGCAGCAGCAGCATAATGGAGCAGATGGAAAGCTCCAGATATTTGTTTGGGATCCAGGAGGATTTCCAACAACTAGAGGGGAAGCTCATGAGCAGGAGATCATGATTTTTGCAGCTGTGGAGTATGATGTAGGAGCATCGCTCCACATCAGTAGCCAGCCAGCCACGTCAGCGCGCATGCATTCAGAGTTGAAAGGGAGGCATAGCCTTATTCAAATTTGAATTGAATGTAATTTAATGTCTTAGGTTGGTGAGCCATGGAAGCCGTGCCTTTGAGCAGGCATTAGATAGGATCGGCTTTAATGCTAGATCGACTGAGATCTAGATCCAGATGCTGGACTAGACAACCATTGAATGTAATTTATTAGAGTAGGTAGACCTGGAGGGAAGTGATCGATGAGCCCATCAGGTAAAAGAGATCTTGATATCTCATTTTGAGTAGAGAGTTGAGTTAGAGTAGGAGAGGAGCTAGAGAGAGCTCAGGAACACCATTGTAATTTCAGGCATTTGCCATTGTTAATACAAACAATAGTTTTTCCTGCATTTTTGTATGTTATGTGAATGTCTATGTGTGTTCCATTGTGTGCTGTAGATGTATACTGGAGTTGTGCATTTGCAGGGAGTGTGTTTGATTTCAGGTTGGAGGTCTTTGAGGCTTCATACCAGGAGGGTGTGATAGAATGCTAAGGGTTCTGAGGGCCGTGCATAGAGGATGCATTTCTGAACTCTGCGGAGTCAGAAAAAGACGTGTTGAGGCACAGGACTGAAGTCAACAACTCTGGAAGAAGACCTGTGAGGTTACTGAACACCTCAGGAGGTGAGGCTGTGTGGGTGAGAACACAGTTGAAGACAAAATCACTGAGGATTCTGTGAGAGCTCTGCCAAGTGGGCATTGAACATATGTATAGAGGTGCACAGATGAAGGAACTCTGCTAAGAGTTCAAAGGAAGCAGAATCATCGAGGATTCTTGGAAGCTCTACCAAGTGGGCATTGAGAAAGTGCATAGGTGCACAGAAGAAGAACTCTGTTGTGAGTTTAGAAGACAAAATCACTGAGGATTCTGAGAGCTCTGCCAGGAGGGCATTGAGAAGGTGCAAAGGGTGCATAGGAAGAAAAAAATACTAAATGTTCTGTGGAGAAGAGACTCCGCCAGGAGGGCGTTGAGAGAGGGTGCAGACAGGCACAAGGAGAAGAGAACTCTTTGAGTTCGAGAGTGAAGAAAGAGTCCACTGAGGGACCTTTACTGGGTTACTGAATACCCAAAGAACTCAACCATTTATGTTGCTTGAGCAGGAGAGCCAGGAAGGCATATTATTCTCCATTTGAGGGAGAAGAAAGGCAATATCCCCCAAGGGGTCTGAGCACTCAAAGAAGCTCAGGAGAGACAGCACTAGCGTGTGCGAGAAGAGACTCTGTAGGAGCGCAGACATCGGAGTCCTTTAACGATTCAAGAAGAACAAGCTCAGAAGGGATAGAACTTTACGTGCGAAAGGCTCTGCAAGTGGCACAGAAGCTGAAGAATCCTTTGTGGGTTCGAAAAGAGAAGAAAATCTTAGGAAGAACAATGTTCTTATATGTGCAGGAAGCTCAGGAGGGAGCAACAGGAACCATCGGATCGGGCGGAGAAAGAAGATCTGGAACATTGAGGAGTTTACGTCCAGAAGAAGCTCAGGAGGAGCGCATAGAAGAGAAGGACCGATAGTGGTCGGATCTCTTGAAGGAATCCCATAAGCTGTAAGATCTAGAGGAATTGTGCAGAGTTTAAGTCTCGAAAGCAACGCAGAGAAGGAGAACAGATCTAAGCCGTTGAATCTGAGGAGAAACCCCGACAGTCGTCGGATCTGCAGAAGCTGCGAGGGAGTTAAGAACCATCGGAGAGTCAGAGTTCTCAAGGTTGAGGGAACCGGGGCATCGGAAGTCCCGAAATCCCGACGAGATCAGGAACGTCTGTTGGAGGGGCACGTGGCAGCGATCGAGCACCACCAAGGAAAGCCGACAGGGAAGTCACCCATCGACAAATCAACAATTAGAGTTTCGTGAGTCCAGAGGACGAGGCGTTGGAAAATTGAAGTCGCAAAACCCGAGAAGGAATCTGGGTCGTCCATCTATAGGAAAGGTGGCAAAGGATCGGGCGCCGTCGGTATTTTTTCCATCGGGAATTGGGATATCGGAGATCCCGGGAGCGAGATTTTTATGCTTTGCAGAATCTCGATACGCGATTTACCAATCGTGACAGAGGTGGGCCACACAGGAGTTGGAGAGTGGACAGGTGGCACATCGCCTGTTGGGACCTCGTAAGTAGAAGAATGGAGAATTGGGTGTCAAGAGTCACGAGGCGTGAGGACACGAAGTGGTGAGAATATCGGGACCATCCATTGGAGAGGACGCATGGCAGATATCTAGAGATCTCGCGAACTCAGGAGTTCACAGGGTAAAGGCCCAAGCACTGGGTACTCCAAGTCGCAAAGGCACGAGGAGTGATAAGAGGACAGCCGTTGGATCCAGAACACAGGAGGACCGTTGGATCTGCACGTTGGATCGTGTGTTGGAGGCTTGCAAGAAAAAGATTGAGATTTTGGGCTCGAGGATCGTGAGGTTGCAAGAAGTGAAACCCCGACTAGTGGGGGCCAACTGTCAGTACATCAGCGAAGGAGGATAGAGGCATAGTGGAGGCCAGCTGTCAACGATTGGGAGCGTATTGGGAATCGACATATCGCGAGTCCCATGTGTGTATGCACTCAGGCATCGTAAACCCTGTATCCCCGACAAGGTAAGGTAGTGATCACAGGAGTTGGCCATATGAGCGGGAGCTAAGATCAGGAGGGCTAGCATGTCGCAAATCAGAGAATTGTGAGTCACGGGGACTTGTGCATTGTGACTTCGTAAACACCAAAACTCTGATGGAGGTTTGACTGCGGTCACACAAAGACAGGTCATATGGACCAGAGCCTAGCCAGGAGGGGCTAAGGGCAAAGGACTCATTGGGAAATTTAGAATGGGAAACCTTGATACTTGAGTTGGGGAAAAGTCACTATAGGTGCAGAGGTCGTGACAAGGGGATATAGGACCTGTGGATCGGGTTGTTACAGCAGTGATTCCCGAGGGAATCCAAGGAGCTAATCAGGCTCAGACGAGAAATCGAAGCAATCCTATGAGAAGGAGGGTGCGATGGAGTGTGGTCGCATCTCTCTTTGCGTCACTAATCCACTCAAGAGGTGAGATGGATTGCCCAAATGTAATGATGCTAGTATGATCTTGATGAGAAAAGAAGATTCCCTAAGAGAATAGCAGCAGCATAACCTTGCAAATGAATTCCTTGAAAATGTAGTGCACCCATGGCTTTGTTTTATAGCATCACTTTGAGGTATTGTGCAACCAGCTTTTAGTGTGAAAAAGGGGTTGTTTAGGGAATTTTTAGGTCTTTGCCCAGCCACTCATTCAGATCCAGCCGAGATTTGGATGTCAAATCAACTAGGAAGATGAACCAGAAGTGGGTGGGAGGCCGACCAATCTAATAAATGCACTATTCTCAGCTGCACGTGGATTTTAGCGACCACAGTTGTGCATTGTGCACATGTGCACTTTTCATGCGTTTCTGGATGGCACATGTGCATGCGTGCCCTGTGTAGTCATAATACACCTTAATTTTATCAGTGGTTGTATTCTTTTGTGGTAATTTTGGTCCATGGGTGACCTCATAACTGTTTGAAGATGCTGGATTCTTGTAACCATTTGCGAACAAAATTTCAGTGATAACAGATGCCCCCTGATGGATGAGGTTAGGAGCATACGTATAACCGAAATTCATCAATGTTTCTTCTACTGAGAGTGCCGTTGTAAGAGAGAGCGATAGTGAGAGTATCAAGAGTGACCCATTGGAGGGAGAAGAGAACCTGTAGGACCCCACCTTCCATAAGGTGTGTAAAAATAAATTGTGTACAAATGAGGTGGGCATGCCCCATGCTCGTGTCATGTAACTAAAAAAAGAATGGTTTTGTATAGTAAATGAAACAGTGTGTTGATGTAGACAAATGGAGTGCCCTCAGGGGCAGTTGTGATAAAGGCAGAAGACAATTATGAGGAGGAACATACTCTAAATAGTCGACAATGACACCTGTAATAAGTATCATAGATTCTATAGGCATTGATAGCCCGACCAAGTTCAGAGGTCTTCGGAAAACATAAGAAACAACTGCAATAGTCTCAAAGTAAGACCCACCATAACATGAGAAATTGTTGAAGTCGAATGTTACGGGGGTCAACGACAGCAGGGAGAAATTGTGGTTCTCCCTGTGCCATCCGAGACCTCTCATTGGAAAGGTAATGAGAGTCAAGATACTGTCGCCCTTCTGGAAACTGTGCTAATGTCGACAAAAGTGGGACGCGACTCCAAGAAGAAAAGGGCTTCGTGAGATATTCTAGGTGAGGTTAGGAACTGAGGAGGTACATGGATGAAGTCAAGATGTATGAAGACTCAAGACTGCCCTTGTTTGGGGTTATATGCGAAGTATAAGTGGCCGCAACCATTCAACTAGGTCGAGTATCAGGGGGACAACAAGACATGGAATAAGTTGTGCCAGAGGCGGGACACACTCAGAGAGAAGAGGTAGGTGGCCTATGGGATACTCAGAGTATATGGATGATGTCAACAGGATTAGATGATAAGGAGTGCCCCAACCAAGGGCGACATGGGTTTCATTTGCCAAAAAGGGAAGAAGGTCGCCAAAGATGACGAAAAAAAAGATATGTAAATGCTGGAAATAAAGGCTTTTTACAATTTATAAAGAATAATTTGGGATGAGATGGGTGCCCCAATGCAATATGGTTGGGCTGGTTAGGGCGTATTTTGCTTGGAGAACTGGTGGAGGTTGGGGGCCCCATGGGTGGGTTTTTGTATGAGGTAGATGAAATGGAGGGAAATTTGCGGATGGGCAAACTGATTGTGGATGAAATGGAGGGTTAAGGATACTGTGGAGGTGCAGTCAAAAGAGAACCTTGAAGAGATAATCATGGGAGTCCATGGGGAAATCTAGAAAAATGAGGAGAATGAGTATGTGGTTGATTCACAACATGGTGTAAGACTATCGAGACTCCCATCCCTAAAGGGTTGAAAAACAACATGAGTGTCAAAGTGCCAAGGGGTACTATGAATGGGACAACTCATGTGGGGGAGAGTGCTACCGGGTGACAGTACCCAAAATGCAATGGAGGTGGCAGTACTGCAGAGTCGGATATGGGGACCCTAAGGGAAAATTGTAGAGGGTGTGACTGGGGATGCAATTGAGATTAAGAGGGAATGATTACATGCCAGTGTTGATTATATACCTGAAGGGGTCATGCTAATGTATGATGACCAAGCACCTGCACACATGAAAAACCAAATACTCGACGTGAACAATATCTGAAGAGAATCAAACATACAAGCATTTATTTGATAATTTTGAACATGAGCATGTGTACCTGGACGTGGTATGGAAAAAATGGCTCCACGGGGGCTAAGGATAAAAAATGGCCCAGGGACTATCTTGATGTAGATGATGAGATGCTGATCCCGTGGCTGAAGACGGATAGAAAGATGGACACCCGGAGCTCCCAGAATGGGGTCTGGAAGTTTGGAAAAAGGGACTATATATAGCTGTAGGGCCCACATTGCCACCTCATTTGTACTTGCTGTCAGAGTGATTGGACGAGAGATATTCAAAGGAGATTTGGAAATTCCGGGAGAACGAGGCAGCCGATTCAGCACTAGCGAGCTTCAGGTTAGTGGTCTTATCGTCCTGCATAGAATTAGGTTTCTTATTTGTGGGTAGGGCCTGTACGGAGGGCCGTACAGGGGGTTTTGTGGGTGTGGGCCCCCTAGTGCATGGTCGATCCAGAAATATGTACGCATGGGTGCGTGCCTGTTATCTAGATATGCACGCATGGGTGTTCCCTAAGGGGGGGAAAAGGTGTGCATGGTATGCACACCTATTTTCTACACAGCTGCGCATGGGTGTGCGACTGTGCAGTGGATAGGCATGCTGTGATGCGTGCCTGTGTTCGTGACAGAGGCGCATGGAGGCACTGTTGTGTGGCGGGAAGGCGCGCATTCATACGCGCCTATGGGATGAACAAGCGTGCATGTGTGCGCCCTTGTGGGGTGAATAGGTGCACATGTGTGCATGCCTGTGGGGTGAACAGGTGCACATGTGTGCACGTCTGTGGGTTTAAACAACCGTGCCTTGGAGGCAAGGCTGGTGGGTGCAAAGCTCATCTTTTTGGAGATTTTCATGTGTTTTGTGTTCGAGATGGCTGATCTAGGACTGTATTATGTGGTTGCAGGTGATCATTGGGATGATGCCAATCCACTGGCGAGAGCAGGACTGGTCACAGATGAGGGAGGCCGTGACTATTGAGGAGCCAACGGTTCATGCCACTTTGGCAGCATGTGGGCTGCTGAAGTTCTTTGAGTGCCCTTTGATAGGGGCTCAGGAGTATCTTCTTCAGTTTTTTATCTGGATGTGGAGTCTAGATCTGCATTGTTTTATGGTGTGGGGAGAGTAGCTAGCCTTCACTGCGATGGAGGATGTGTACTTTCTGATTGGGCTCCCTTTTCGGGGGGAACCCCTACAGGCGGAGCCTGTATTACCTAGGGATGAGCAGTTGGCTACCTTGGGCCGAAGGTATTGTTCTAGGGAGAACTTTATGTCAGGCTTCGTAGTGAGTATCGGGGCTATGGATGCTTTAGTTCATCATTGTGTGGCAATGATGATTGTGAGGTTATATGGGTCCCTTGCGACGCAATGGATCAGTGGTGGTTAGCTGAGGATTATGGGGAGGGCACTGGAAGGAGAGAATTTTGCCTAGGGCTTGATGCTGCATGCTAAGATGGTAGGGAAGCTTGACAGGTGTTGGACTATGGACTCAGGGGACTTTGCCTTTGGGTCCATCTTGGTGGCCTGGTTTTTGGAGAGGGTGCCGATGTTGCACCCTAGAGTTTTATTGGGTGCACCTAGTGTGCGAGAGCCGCAACTGAGGCGGTGGTCAATGATTTTGATTCACCATGGTGGTGGTGAGGGTGGCCATTTTTTCATGGCTGAGGCTGCATAGGTGTGGCGATAGATGCTTCAGATCATACTGCAATATCCATACTGAGGGGTTGACTTCCGGGGTGATCCAGATATGGTGTTACCTCCAGGAGAGGTTTTTCACCATCGAGGTATGTTTGTGATTTGTTTGATATGTTGATATTTGAGATAGTATGACCATGTATTTATGTATAGATGGATGTTGATGCTATCTTTTGTTTGTTTCTATGTGCAAATGTGGGACCTCGGGGGCGTGAGGTTGAGTTGATGAGAGCGCCGGCTCGTCAGGAGCTGGTGAGACCATCACAGGGAGAGATGTAGGCAGAAGAGAGACATCGGTGCGAGGACGTTGAGGCGAGACCAGCCGATGATGAGAGAGCGGCTAGGAGACATCGTTTTGATGACGCTGGTGTCGGGCCATTGCATGCTCCTCTGATGGAGGTCGAGGGAGATTTTGAGGATATTCGCCGCCACTTGGAGGCGGTGCTACAGGGAGTGCCTGAGGGAATGTGGTCATGCATCCTGGATGAGGGCGTCTTGGAGTAGTGTGTGGGAGTTCCACTGACATGGTGGACCATGGTGCGATGAGCAGCAATAGCAGGTGCTGCGATGACCGAGAAGTTACCTCTAGGTCCGGAGGGACTGATAGTGTGTGGGGCACCACCGCCTGAGGGAGGGGTAGGAGGTGGTGCTCTAGAGGCACCTTGAGTGTTGCTCTGTGTATTTTTTGTATTTTGTATATAGGCTGGTGAGCCCATTTTGGTGTAGTGACACGAGTTTTGTACCGAGGTGCTTCACTGGCCTGTGGATTTTGTATACGATGTTTTGCCCAAATGTAATGATGCTAGTATGGGTGAAGGAGAGGTGAGATGTATTGCCCAAATGTAATGATGCTAGTATGCTCTTGATGAGAAAAGAGGATTCCCTGAGACAATAGTAGCAGCATAACCTTGCAAATGAATTCCTTGAAAATGTAGTGCACCCATGGCCTTGTTTTATAGCATCACTTTAAGGTATTGTGCAACCAACTTTTAGTGTGAAAAGGGGTTGTTTAGGGCATTTTTAGGTCTTTGACCAGCCACCCAATCAGATCTAGCCGAGATTTGGATGTCAAATCAACTTGGAAGCTGAACCAGAAGTGGGTGGGAGGCTGACCAATCTCATAAGTTCACCGTTCTCAGCTGTGCGTGGCTTTTAGCAACCACATTTGTGCATCATGCTCATGTGCAGTTTTCGTGCGTTTCTGAATGGTGCATGTGCGCGCGCGCCCTGTGTAGTCATAGCGCACCTTAATTTTATCACTTGTTGTATAGTTTTTGTTATCACCCCATAATTTATGGGAATCATCTTATGACTGGGATATTATCTATATCTGGTGATCCGGTTCACAAATGATATTTCATCCTTCAAATAATTTGTGAAAAGAAAAGGAAAAAGAAAAGAAAAGGAAAAAGAGGGCAAAAGATTTGAAATAAAGGCCCCCAAGCAATAATAGCAACTTGGTCATACCTTTCAAGCATGGCCAGGTTCTTTTGAATTT
>ML784826.1:153513-177925 GCA_009831015.1 Picea engelmannii
AGACACTAGATGGTTGAAAATCATACCTTCTATTTCCACCACTGAAGCTTGGTGGTCAGCTTGGTTATTATCCAAGGCTGCATAAATCTGTGGCACACTCCTTGCCACATCATTGATTGTGGTAGCTTCCTGAATGTTATAAAATTTCTGACTGTTCTATTGTCGGTGTGGACAGTCTCTCAGGAGATGCTCTTCTCCGCAATCCCAACATTTTAGAGGTTCTTTCTTTGGGTTATTAGTCTTTACTGGTATAGGTCTAGAAGTTTTATTTCTGTCTGATGATGGAAAGTTCTGTTGGAGTACACTCCGTGTTGGAAAGTTCATTCTGGGGTTCTTCTTGTAGCTCTTAAATTATGAGGATTTTATCCCCTTTTTCTGAAATCTCGAACCACTCTTCTATCTCCAGTTTCCATGAGACTCTGCCCGATGTCCATATTGTTTATGAAAATATGTTGCCTTTTGAATAGTGTCTTCTAAGGTCTTTGGCTCGTCGAATTCAATTCGGTTCCGGTATTCCTTGGGTAGCCCACTGATGAAGCATTGCACCTTCGCCTTCTTTGCTTTGATGTAGGGTACATATCTCAATAGGTCGAGGAATTTGTTGACATATTCCTCTATAGTAAGTTGTCCTAGTTTGAGTTCATAAAACTCTTTCGCCTTCTTGTCGAAATATCTTTCCGACAAATACTTCTTCCGGAAGTACTTCTCAAACCATTTCCAAGACAGGTCCTCCTCGCGGACCCCTTTCATATTCTTAAGGTCTTCCCACCAGATGGAAGCCTTTCCATTCAGATTGAAAGTGGCCACTCAGGCCTTCAAATTCTCTGAAAAATCATGGACTCTGAAATATTTCTTCAGTCCAAGTAGCCAAGCCTCATCTTCCTCTCCCTTCTTTATCTCACCGTCGAAGGAGGGAGGTTTGGCCTTTCTGAATTCCTTAAATTTATGACTCTTGGAAGTCTTTTGCTTCTTCTGTTTTCTTCAAGAATAGGAACTGGTCCTGCTGCTGGAAGAGCCTTCTGAATCGCTAGCTTCCTTCTCAGTGGAATCATCTGGAACGGGTCCTTTACCTCTGGGGTGGACCTTTCTTGAGGTGCTCCTCTCAGTATGGCCACTGATACGACCATGTTTCTGCACTTTGGGTTCATGCTGCATTTGTCGCTGTAGGTTGGATAAGCTCTGCAGTAACACTGCATTAATTTCAATTTGCTTTTCTTGTTCTTTCATCATCCTTTCATTTTCAGCCTTGAAGCTTTGCAATTCAACCATGAGACTCCTCACAGTCTCAGCTAGATCTGGAGGGGTTCCTATTTCTCTTCTTTCATCAGACTCTTTGTCTCTATTGTGGGAGCCTTCTCCCATCTCTTGGTGAGTCACCATTCTCTGCATCTATAAATTCTCGCGGCTGATCGTCCACTTGAGTGAAAAGACAACGCTGGTTATTAGTAAGGAGTTAAATACATTTTCATAATTTGCGCATAATTTATATCTCTTTCACATGCATACACAGTCGGGTTCTCGTTTCCAAGTTTTTAATCCTGGACAAAATATTTAAGTTACGGGGTTACTCCTCGTAGGATTGCTTCGAACGGAGCTTATGCACAACTTGTACACGAGCCCAATCAATCCAAGTGTTGTAACCATGCTCTAATACCACTTTGTCACATACCCACTACCTAAATCAGATTTTTTTGATCTCTTATCGAATCAGAAGCCCTAAACATCCATGGAGGACCAATGTAAGCTGGCTCTTTCTCTCTCCCCACTCCCATGTGGTCGCGGGTCATGATCATAGTTCTAGTAAATGCAATACCTCTTTCATAATTTCACGCCTCGATGCTATAGTGATGACGAGTCATTTAACTTAGCAATCGTCGAATTCCGACAGAGCTAGCGATTGGCCAATGGGGACAAATCCCTATAGGGTTAGAGAACAACTAATGAGAAACGAACCCATTGCATGGTTAATTGGATTATAGGTGGCAGAAGGGGAAACACGACACGGTAGTCAATATGACAGGAGGGGCCCCACTTCATATGCCACACTATTCCGGACCCCCCCCCACCCCCCCATTAAAGGTAGAATGGCAAGGGGGGTCCAGAATCCACCTGAGCGCTGTTGATAGTGATGAGTTAATCTCGACCGTTCGAGAGTTGCGTGTCCAATTACGAACCCCCCCCCCCCATTAATGGTAGAATAGAAAGGGGGCTTCGAAATGAATTCTCAGCCGTAGATCTGAGCGGGTGGACTATGGCCATCCAGATCTGCTCGCTACTTACCTTTATGTGCATTCATGCCCCAATGTAAAGCTGGCATCTCTACCTCACATCGGATGGTCATCCCAGACCTAAGATCCTCTGAGAGGATCCTGACCATTCGTCAGAGCCTGACCACATGCTAACATCTCGAGGTTTATAAGTCTGGACTTCGGGGTTTGAGAGCATGGGGTAAGATGTCCCTTCGATATCCCGAATGCCGAAACGCCGAAGTGTTGAACAAACCTCAATCAGAGATTAACCCCTTGGGTTAAGAATTTTTCGATATGACCTCTTCCCATATGACCACAACCTCTCTTCCGTCGGGATTTATCAAGGCGAGAGCCCAACCTATTGTCAATAGGACTCCCAAATCCCCGATTCCCGATTTCCCAAAATGGGTAATCTCTCGACACGTCACCTCCTTAAATTGGACGGCCCACAACTGCTCTGGGGTTTCCACCTTGGAGAGTCTTGATCCCTTGTCACCAGGACTCCCGATTTCGTGATCCCCAATTTCTCGTAATGGGAGATCTTATAACATGTGGCTTCCGTTAACCAGATGACTCAAATCTACTCCGGGGTTTCCATAATGGAAAGTCCCGAACTCTTGTCAACAGGAATTCCGATCCTGTGATTCTCGATTCATGGGGGTTTTTAACCCTCAGGTAATACCGTATAGATCCAATGACTGTCGAGTATTTCTAGCCGAGATCTGACGACCCAGATCAGTTGTTACCCATGCATTCTTCCACGACTCCTTGGATGTGGAAAAGATCCACGGTCCAAATAATCTCATGGACCTTGGAGATCTACGATCCCAAAATCCCTCGCTGCCTAGGAAGACACAAAAAACAAAGGGGTAAGGAATTTTAACGCCCTACTTTCTTCTACTAATCTAACGGTCATGGGTGACTGTGGATTCCCCTATGAAATCTCATCCGTCGATTAATACTTATAAGGTTAAGGTACTTAACTTTCCAGCTCCTTCCTCTGAACTGACGGTCATGAGTGACCACAGATCTCCTGACGGGATCTCATCTGTCGATTTGTTACTTCATCCTTATGCTGTCATATCAGTTTTCAAGAGGGTCGTTCCTCCTTATGCAGGGTTACTAAGGCCTTATGCCTTCAAAACCGCCTTCCCGGTTCTTGATGGGATTTTCAAGGAAGGTATTTCTACGGGGGAGATTTACTCAGGGTACTACCTGAGGTATGTAAGGATGTCATCCTCCCAAGAACCAGACGTGAAGTTTGAATTTGATCAGTACACACACAAATAATGAATTCATGAAGACATAAATCATATGTAGTCTTTCCATATAAATATACAATTACTAGTACTGATCAAAACACCATACCATCATTCAAAACACCATACAGTCATTCTTATAATGAAATCATTCACAGTTTCACAACTTATGAGCATAATTATCAGAATAAGCACACACACACATATATATATATATATATATATATATATATATCAAGATGCCAGAGGCAAAACACTTATCAGAGATAACACCAGGGTCAAGCAACTGCTGAGAGGGGTGCTCATTTCCACCCAACCGTAGGCTTAGCAACTCCCAGCGGATTTACCACTAGCCACCCCCGAGTTGAGACCACGATGCTGTGAGACTGCGTCTCCATTTTCCAGTGACCAGGAGCGAAGGTTGCAATCCTCCTTCTCTGCTATCACTCACTCTGCGTAATGCCAGAGTTCTCCCCTCGCGTCTCCCCCCAATCGCTTCCACCCCACGCCTTATCCTCTTGCGAGGTTGCGTGTGGCGATATTTCCCTCGCGTTGGTCAGTCATGATGGCTCTATGGATAGGTGGTTCACCTCCCCATCCCTCATTAATCCATCAACCTGCGAGCCTGCAAGGCATTAAATTTAGGGCCAACTAGTTGCTTTTGTTTCTCCGGGCCAGTGGAGTCCAAATATGGTATTAATTCTCGGTGGAAGTTAATGCCACCTTTTTCAGGTGCCTTCCATTGCCATTGTGGTCTCTTTTCTGCATGTCCCCTCTTAGCAATTCTTGCAATAAATTCAAAATGTTATTCACATTCATTGACCTTTTCCTCAAGGTCCATTTACATCACATATTCACATTTATGAGTTCGCCATAGTTCTTGGCCAGTCTAGTTATATTTACAAGCTGGGGGAAACAAGGTGTTACAGTGGTTGTCTTGATTGTCCACCCATGTAATATGATGGACCTCCTACATACTGAGATTGAATTGATGGTCCCCTCATGTATTGTGATTGAAGGGACTATTACTTTGGAATCATGGGGTTTACATATTGATAGGGCAAAGTTCCTTGGGGAGGAATACCTACCAAATTTTGTTGACCCCACAAAGGGTTAGCAACTCCTGGAAATGGTTGTCCAGGATATAGGCCAGTGGTAGTAGGGATATAAGGACTTGTTGGATAATATTTCCTCCAAGCTTGTTGATGTTGCAACCATGTAGGTTTCCCCCTAGTAAAAAGTGTCCTTGCAACTAAAGGTTGTCCCCCAACTGAAGTTTGGCCTCCCATTTAAGATTGACCTCCAATGTAGGGTGTACTAATATGGGATGTATGAGACGGAGGATGAGTAGCTTGTGTAACTGTCATTTTATGAATGACTTGACTGCCAGCCATATGACCAATGGGATGACCAAGTAAAGCACTTGGTGTGTGCATGTGTGGAAATAGTGAAGCAAAATTATTACCTGAACCATGTATGAAAGGAGATGTATGCACAAGTGGTTTATTCAGGGTTACCTAGGTCACCGATGTTCCCATTAAAGAAGAAGCACCAATAATATAAATTATGGGAGTTGTTGATAAATATGAATTCCCAAGTCTTTTAGGAAAACCAAAAGATGATGGGTTCTTGCCAAAAGATTGTATAGTGGTGGAACGGAGTGGTAAACGATAAGGAGAATAAGAATCAACATATCTCATGGATGGTTGATCAATGAGTGGTAGGGCAAGTGGATTAGTAAAATGATGATTCAAATAATATGCAAGGATTTCTAAGAATTCTAGGACTGATTCTTCTATGTGATGGCCACTTCCAGGAAAGACACTCTTGGTCTCAGAAGTTTGATGTACGATCATTACTTCATAAGAAAAATCTTGTTGAGGTTCTTAAATGTGAGGTTCCATACCTTGTATATTATGAAATCATCGATCCTAATGCCAACTACCAAATTCAAATAAACACACTCCTAAAACTAAAATCAATCAACCAAGAAATAACAGGCTCAAAAATATTACAAAGATGGGATATCAAGTCACCAATGAAGAAATGAGAATCAATTACCTTGACCTCCATGTAACAACCCTTCTCAGTGAAAGAAACCCTCTCTTTCACAGGGTCACACTCCAAGGGTACTGAGAGTGTGATACAATGTCTTCCCCAGGTACCATGGGAATCCCCCCATAGTCACCTTTGTACATAACTAGAAAGGCCATTAAGGTTACCAAATTGTAGCCAGCCTTCAGGTAGGTAGAGTCGACAATCAAGACCGAACGCATGGGCATGATATCAAAGTCCAAAATTATTCGAGAGGAATGAGGACAAGTGGACCAGTAGACTCCAGGGGACCCTGAACCAATTCAGAGTTCATAAGTACAAAAACTAAATAAGTCAATGACACTACAAGAAAACCCCCAGTATACGCTCTTTCCACTACGATTGGTCAAGATTTGGAGGGGTAATATCCACTTCTCTTCTGCACATGAGCTCATGTTTAGCCCCTGTGTGAGAGGGGCTTCCTGACTATGCTTATATGAAAGTTGGATTTCTACACTCTTTAGTTCTTTACAGTCTCTTTAGTAGTCTTGGACAATTTACTCACTTTTCCTTGTCCAAATACCCTAATCCTCTGCTACTGTTGGTGTGATAAAACAAAAAATGTTCTTGTTTATTATATTAGTGTGTGGTTGATTTTAATGGATTTTAACTCATAGGTTCAAGAATATGAAACTGATGATGAGTAAGAGAATCAACTCCAATAGAATACACAAGAATGATATGCAATTTTTTCTCTTCGTTGAATTCTATGTATGGGAAGGACAAGAGTTTCTATTCTTCTTAACATAAGAAAGAACTTAAAACTATGCAACTTTCAATTTCTGAGAGCAAGATGATGCCAAAATACCAAGAAAATGTTTATGAAAACTGAAATGGACATGAAAAACTAGATCTTTTTCCAAACATATACCAAAACAAATTCCTAAATAATGCAAAAAATTTCTTTGTTTGATAATGTATGCAAGGAGGTATGCAAAATTTTCTTCTTCTTAACTTTCAAATGGAATGAAAGAGATCTATGTTCCACACAAAGAAGTATGAGGAAAAAAATAAATCAAACAAAGTGCATTCAAAATGATGAGAACTATAAGAAAACAAGTGTGAGATAACTTGTTCAATAAAGGACTCAAATATGGAAAAGGGAAAGAAGACAAACACTCATGAAAATCCTTAAAAATAAGCAGCAAGAAACAACATTCAAGGCTGGGTTGTGGCAAACAAGAGAGTCCTAATCATCCAGAAAAGTGAGGTGTTTCAATGAATACAAAAAGGCTCAATACCAAGCAACCTTTTCAAACCCTAGTTGATGAAATCTTCTAAACAATCAAGCAATCTGAAAGCTTTGCCAAACGAAGATCAGAGAACCAAAAATTAGGATGAACCGAGGGATATTGTTAACCCAAGGGGATCACAACTAGGATAAATATGAAAACTCAAATAAGGAAATTAAATGAGTAATAACTGTCAAATTATCAATCAAACAAATTCAAAGACATATCAAGAGACTCTGGGCTAAATGCCTCTCAAAAGAAGACTGAGAAAATCAAGGCAGAAAGAGGCAAAAACACCAAAAAAGGAAAATTGACGCCCTTGTTCTCAAAGATATAGAGTACTATGGCACACCCTATGAGGTTAGGGGGATTTATAATCAGATAAAGGTGCTATGGTATGCACTGCATGGGAGCGTTAGTCAAGCTAATGGTACCTTGATGTGAACTGCACGGGAGTGCCAGTTTCTGAAAAGTTAAAAAAAATGGCTTCTAACAAGCTCAAAATCAACAGAGACTCTTTCAATGGCTCTATAAACTATTCAATAAGGAAGAGGGAAGGGGAAATAGATAATAAATAATCATCAAACAAGCAATATCTAATCACAATTAAAGGACCTAAGATGAAAAAGAGGAAAAAACTAGTCAAAGTCCTTCCCTAGCGGAGTTGCCATTTTTGTTGTTGTGAGAAATATTACCCTATGGATAGGATAAGCTCCCCTTTGGATCAAGACCCCTATATTTGGTCCAAATAAAAAAGTGAACAAGTGGTTAATTATTTCCCTATATATCTAACTCAATCAATCAGATAAGAGAGAAGAAGAATATGGCGTACCTTGTTGCGATGTTTGTCCTCGTTGCTCCAATCCTGATGCTGGATCTCCAAGCTCCTCAATGCAACTGAATTTGTGCAAAGACTAGAAAATGAATTATTCTTCCTACTCTATATGATTATATAAATCATACCTATTTATGAATACTGAAATGACAATAAACAAGCAAATGTAGAACACATGAACTTGAAAGAGTAGACCAAGTTGGTATTAATTGGAAATCCAAAGAAGGCACTTACAAAGCATGATCGACGATGTAGCCACTTCTCCAAGCTATCATTGTCTATCCCTTGCATGAATATTGAAGTCAAAATAATTATTCTTCCTCCATAATTAAAGGTTTGATACCTGAATTGTTCCCCCCTTCACGTTGGAAATACCTTCAATATATAGGCTTTAAGAGGTGCAACCACCATGAGAAAATGAAGGATATGGTTGAGGATATGGATCCCTAAGTTGGGATTATATCCTAGTATATATCTCATAAATTATGATTTGACCAAAAAAACCTCATCCAGGTCGGAGCTGGCCCTTAGAAAGAGGTGGAGAATCCCCCATTTTCCTCTAACAAGACTGGCGCTCCCCCAAAGTTTAACACATGAAACCATTGTATAAAGTGGATATACCCTAACATGGAAAGGGGGGCACCATTCCATGAATTGGCACTCCCCCAACATGATCAGGGGGTGCCACCTTTCATAAATGCCCCCAAAAATGGTCGATTTTCCATTAAAAAGGTGTGTTTTTGGCCTTGAAATGATGGGTTTCTTCCTCTAATATGACTTAGGGATTGTGGAAAATTTATTTCATGGTGTCAAGGGGTTGAGACACTCAAAAAAGTGAATGAGACACTAGGTAAGGTGCATATGACACTTGCGACAGTGCATGCAACACTTAACAAGGTGCATACGTCAGTTTGCGACGCTTGCGACACTTAGGGTGCGTAACTCAAGTGTGACATTTTGGTGTGTAACATATGCCCCCTAAAGTATAAGGTCAGAAGATAAAGTAATGGCCAATTTTTTTTATAAGTTCTTCAATGCAAGGATGCTGGAGTAGGAAAACTTGGTAGAAGTTGCAAACAATCATCAGTCAATATACAAATACATTCCATTTCCAAGGTAGACATACCTATGATTAGAATAAGAGACAAATCAAAGCATGGTCTTCGACCAATACATCACAGATCCATGAGATTACTAACTAAGGATATGGCCACGAAAGATACAATGTGGATCCATACCTCTATGACATGAATTGATTGCAGCCACAAAAAATACATAATGGAGCTGTGAGAAGAAAAAACATAGACATAGATCAATACAATGTGGATCTATGTGACAATATATATATATATATATATATATATATATATATATATATATATATCAGTAATATTTCCAACATGGTGATTGTACTAAAATATTTTACATGCTCAAATGATATCCATCATAGCCTGGGAAAAACACGTAACAGAGTGAGTGCCTAACCCAGGCTCTTCGTCCCGATCCTGATGCGGTACAAATCTAGCCATGTGAATAGATGATTTGATTTTGAACATGGTAGAAACCACTTGATTATCAGTTATTGAGGTAAACCATTAACAAGTGTAAAGTAAATCACCAATGACGACAATTATTCCCAAGGTACCCTAGTACATTCTAGTGAATGTGAATAAATGAGATGAATTAAAATAGTCGTGGAATCATCCGATCAGAGGTCAATGATGTAAACCTACTCTTGGAAGCGAGGAGGCTTTCCATTGAGGCATGGAGGTCCTAAGGTACTAAATGGTTTCTAAGTCTAATTCCTGGATAATGTGTTGAAGTCGATAGGAAAATACTCATCGAAGGAGGGTGATGATGTATCCCCCATCATCGACACAAAATTGACATAGGAAAGTGATGTAATATGGTGGATACAATGAGTATGGACTCACATAGGAAATGGAAACTGGTAATGATGCAAATGGATGGTTTGAAGAGAAACTTCCCTTGAACATGATGAGGCAGGAAAATTGACATGGAAACATTGAATCGACAAGTACCAAGAACATAATGTGATGACAGTAAGAGCACTCTTCGACTGGAACGAAAAAGTATAGTGACACATGGAATTGGTATGACTTAGAGACAATTTTATTACCCAACTGTAAGACGAGACACAAACAGGTGTCACATTTAAGGGCAACAATAGCTGCCATAAAGGATTCTAAAAAACTTGACCCACTTCCTTCAATTTCCCCCCCATCCAGATATATGAGTACCTCTTTATTTTTTAACGAGCTTGAGTGTTGGGTATGTGTTATATTCTTTGCATGAGTAGTAGTGTATGAACGCCTGCACTGGGCGTGCAAGGGGGCGGAGCCCCCCGCGTGGGGGTTCGGGAGCAGCGCCCCCAAATTTTTTTTTTCGGGCCGACATATTTTCGCCGGTTTTGGGCCGACATATTTCCGGGACCACGTGATATTAGGTGGTTTTTCGGCACATGGTTTTTTGCCGATGGTTTTCTATTTCCGGTTAAGGAATTAGGGTTTTGGACTAATCCAGGTCATTGGGTTAGGGTTTTGGATGCCGCTCGCTCCTATATGTATATTGTATTGTAAACAATTTAAAAAAAGTGTATCAATATAATATATGCTGGTTTTCCCGGTTTGGGTTTCCAGGTGAAAAATCTCTGTGTAATGTTTGTATTTGCCATTGTATCTTTTCTGTTCTTTTCTAAATATCAGTTTGCAGTAGATATTGTGCAAGGTTAGAATTTACATTGAGGAGGATAAAAAATGATTGGTATATCTCATCCTTCAGATGATTCCCTTGACATGTGTTTAAAGAACCCGCGGAAGGAGGGGTTCGGTCCTTTATGGGTCCTAGAGTTTGGAATCACATAGGTCCTTCAATGCATAATTTTACAAGCCCAAAGAAGGTAAACTTGGTGGCTTTTCATGTTTAGCGAGTTTGAAAAGAACTTAAAGAAGACTCCATGGATGATTTTTTCGTAAACTTAGTCTCCCAAGCCTGAAAAAAGTGTAAAAAAATACATGGGAGAACTCTTCTAATCATGCTTGATTCGAGTATTCCTTTTTCATAATTAGTCTCGTGACTTTGAAAAAGAGATAAACTACCACTCGAAAGAATCCCTTTCATAAAATTTAATGAGTGTGAAAGGAAGCAAGCTTACTCAACAATCTTTTCATGTTTAGGGTCTCTGAAAAGAGATTAAAGGAGACTCCAAAGAGTTCCTTTTTCATATAGTTTGTACGAGTTTGAAAAGGAGATAAAATTTTACTCGGTAACCTATTCTCATGCTCATGTATTAACGAGCATGAGAAAGAAAAAATACTAAGCTTGATAACCTATTCTCATGTCTTTACGAGCATGAGAAAGAACAATGACTAAGATCGTTCCAGAAAAACTACTATGTTACGATGGGAACGATCGCCAAGTGAGGATCACTCCTAGTAGCGTGTCACTCTAGAGGTATTTTTCCCCAAGTTTCTTTGGTAGAATCTAGTGGCTTCACTCCAGCATGATGTCCAAAGGCCGGAGACCTAGCCCCCAAGTGTCGTTTCCTTTGACTCTTCTTCTTCTTTCCTCTGGTTACTAATGGGAACATTTTCACTAGGAGAAGGAAAAGAAGGTTCAAGTATGCAATCCAAAGTTAAAATTGATTTGGATGGAGGGGGATCTATTTCATTTTTTAAGAAGTTTGATAGAGATGATGAACTATCATCGTAAGCGCCTGTTTCATTTTTTAATGAGCTTGACACAAGAAAATAACTATGCTCATGATGACCATGTACTACTAAAGGATTAGATGATTATAGGGATTTTTGCACTTGAGTGGAAATCATATTTAACATGGAAACATGTGCAGTGGGAGAAGCAGGCAAAGGAAAAACCCGCATGAGGGAGTAATCCTTAAGGATACCTACTCCTACAATCTCAAAACTATTTTGTCCTAGAAAAGGGACATTATTCATTGTAGCATTGCGGAGATGTGGAGTTGTATAGTCAAGTTGGTATATAGTGATAAATGATTGGGAAATCACAAGATACGAAACACCAAAGACACGATGACATCCACCGCATAGAAACAACTATGACCAAGTAACAAATTATAATCCATGGGTACGTCAACCACTTCGATATCGACCGAAACAATATTACCCTTCAATGTCACACTGAAATATTGCAATAATACGTGAGGTTGTAAATCACGTCCATCAAATGATTTCAAGGTGATAGGAGATGAGGTAAACATAGGAGAACCAAGGGATCTCCAACAAGACAAAGACATGACACAAGTGGAGGCTCCCTCATCCAAAACTATGCAATGGATGTTCTTTAAAACCAACCAAAATTTGATTTTGGAATGCTAAGTGGTGGGAGAGCCTATCCTTAAAGTAATCTAGATTAAACATAATCAGATTCGACTCCTCTGGATCCATAGCTCCAATGGTTGAAAAGACACTTCTATGTTAACTTGGAAAGTCTTGTAGACCTTTGAAGGATGGCATAGTACAAGGATCCTGCGCCAAATCTTCGACGATGTTGTATTTTTGGGTAGCGAGAGCATTTGGATTGAATGCCAAATTTTGAATTATGCTCTTGGGTGGGTGCAACATTGTGTCAAAAATTGGTTTCTCAATCGGGAGAGGATTGGAAGATGGAGGAGGAGTGGATGTGGAGGGATGATCAATAGCCTTTCCACTAGCCTGATTATCTATAGGAGTGTCAATAGTATTCACTTGATTCATTACATTAACCATATTAAAAATATAGACCTCAGAGGCGCTCGATGAAGCATCCCCATACTGGGAATGACCTGTGTTTACCCCTTGCAGAGGGGTAGGATTTTGTGAAACCAGATGTTGCTACTAAACTGGTTGAGATTTACCCTTCATAAATTTAGTGACTGCCTCACAATGAGGGAATTATTTAGTGTAGTGGTCATCCTCACAATTCATGCAAGGAAAATTATCCTTCCTATTTAGTTGAGAATCAACCGTCTTTGGATTATCCTGCTCGTTAGAATATTTCTTATATTTACCCTTTTTTTTCTTCTTACCTCCTAGTTGTTGAGATGTGACGCAGCACGGGCCACCCTCATGCCCCACTTCCTCCAGGACCTTCTTTGACCTCGGCCCCGAAGAGCGACAATGCTCCTCTAATTCCCTGTCAGGAATTCTTCACCCACAACAACTCCTTTTTGTTCTCCCTTCACAATCGGGAAATCGGACTTTGCGATTTTGCGAATCCTATGGTCGCGTGTTTCTCACCTCATGATTCCCTGAAGTCCGATGCGAGTCAAAGTTGACTCCCCTCCGCTATCAAAAATTCTCCCTGTCGGGATATCGCTACTCGCGACGTCGACAAATTGAATTGCCAAACTCTGAACCCCGATGGGTCGATTTTTCGAGACACGTGTGGACTTGACTTCTCCACCCTTTATCCTTCTATCAGAATTTCGAAACTCGCGAGCTCGCGAGTCTTGATGTTCCTGGATTCGGGATTTATCTTTCCCTGATCCCCGATATGATGCCACCTGTACTCCACTAGTTCTCGTGGTCCCACACTGCCACATCACCGTCAGGATATCGCTACTTGCGAATCCAACATGCAAGCATTCTCTGTCGTCGAGAACCCTGATTCTCCGAACCCTGATATATTGGGATTCCTTGACACGCATCCCCACGATCAACGGTTATGATCCAATCAGGATATCGTGGATTGCGATATCGCCATCCCCGTTTCAACGACTTGGTGCTTCAACTCGTGATATGACGATATGCGATGGCACGTGCAGATCTGATGGCCTCTATGAACCCAGATCGATAGCACTGCTTTCTCCTGATCTTCGAACTTCTAAATGCTCGCACTGCAATCTCCGTGCACTTTCGCAAGATCTAACGATCCTCAGGTCCTCGTGAAATCTCTCCAGGGAATTTCAACTGTCCATCCTTCCTTTGATATTTTCTGTGAAATGAACTAAATGCTCCCTCTGCGAAACTTTGTTCAACCACTCGCCGACCTGTGGAGCTTCTCTCGAGATTTCCACAGCACCCCTGCAATTCTCACTTAGTGAACTGTAGGCCTATTCCTCCTGAGCTTGTCCTCGCTTCACAAGTCTTTATGAGGGCTTGTTGCACTCACTCCTTGTGGACAAATCTTCGAACACGACTAAGTGTTGAAGCTTCCTCGACTCTGGGCGTTCCCCTGCGACAGTAGTCCTAATTCCCTTTCCTCAGAATTGCAACCTTGAGCCTTCTTCTAGCTTGCACATGCCTTGCATGGCTTTGGTGCCAAATCTTCACTCTTGAGAACTTAGAACAAAATTTATCTCTATCTGAACCCTGTAGTCACGCACTCCTTGTGGACAAATTCCACTGCACTCTATGCAGGAATCTCTTGGCTCAGAATAGAGAAACAATTGAAACTAAATTCTTACTCTCACAGATTTCAATTTAGCTATGAAACCACATACACAACATATTAAAGAAAATGTACGACCAGAAAGAAAACATTCATGAGCACATAAACAACATACACAGAGAAATGAAACCACCCATGAAATTGAATCAAAGACTTCTTTCTATTAATTCAAATCTGTACATGGGTGTTCGTCATACAATTTATCTGCTGGCTTCCCTCTTCTAAATGCTCTCCATATGTTACAATGATACAATGAGGGTGTCTATATCCATTTTCCCTCTCAAAACTGAGACTGTCTAATCTAGACTAAAAAATCTATCTACCTACATTAACTAAAGTAAATGCCTCCTATCTACTTCAGACAAGAGCATAACGCTCGAGGTCTGATATAATACAATAGGCTCTCCTTCATAAATGTTTGATTGAAGGATATGGCACTTCATCTTTAATGAAAATTCAAAAAGTCATCAAGCTTATATGTCATGTGTTTAAAAACACATGCGCTGGCTCCACGCTTGCTTTGATAGTTGCGATGCTCCTGCATCATACTCCCTGGCTTGAAAGATTTCATGGGCTCCTTTCCATGAGCTCCTGCATAGTATGTCCATGCTTCTGTATTACTGCTTCATTTTCCCAGCTAGCATCTTCGACTGGGTGATTCTTCCATTTCACCAGGTACTCAAAGTAATGCTTCCGTCTGGTCTTCCTTCCCACTCGCTTGTCCAATATGTACTCCATCTGCGGCTTTTCTACTACTGGTAATTGCTTCTGCCACTAGACCATTGGTTCCTCAGTTCCAGTTTCTACTCCTCTAGTCCTGTATGGGTATAAATCTGAAATATTAAATATCAGAGATATCCCGATGCCATCCGACAACTCAATCTCGTAAGCATTTTCTCCAAATTTCCTCAGGACTCTGCATGGCTCGATCTTTTTCATTTTGAGCTTGTTATATGTTCCCCTTGGGAACCTTTCCTTCCTCAAGTGTGCCAGAACCAGATCACCAACTTCAAACTGAAGTTGTCTCCGATGTTGATCTGCTCTGCGTTTGTATTCCTGATTTGAGTCTATCAGTCGCTACTTCACCCTGCTGTGAAGTTCCTGCATCGCCTCAGTGAATTCCTCTGCACTAGCACTGCTAGTCACAATTTGTTCTGAATCTCATAATTCAGAAAATCCCATTGGCTGTGTCCCATATAAACTCTGGAATGGACTTTTCCCTGTACTCCGATTCACCAAATCATTGTACGCGAACTCTGCCTGTGGTAATATCTGGTCCCAACTGCTGTGGTGCTCTGTCACCAAGCTTCTCAATAGATCCCCCAGACTTCTGTTCACCACCTCTATTTGCCCATCCATCTGCGGATGATATGATGAACTAAACACTAAGTTTTTCCCTAGCTTCTTCCATAGCGTCCTCCAAAAATGACCTATGAATTTGGTGTCCTTGTCCGAGACTATGCTTCTCGACAATCCATGAAGTCTAACAATTTATTTGAAAAACAAGTTTGCGATGTGGGTCACATCGCTGGTCTTTTGACACGGAATAAAATGTGCCATCTTCGAAAACCTATCCACCACCATAAATATGGAATCAACCCCTCTTTGCGTCCTCGACAAACCTAATACAAAATCCATGCTGATTGCCTCCCATGGCCTCTCTGGTATGGGTATCGGCTGATAAAAACCTGCATTCTGCTTTCTCCCTTTTGAATGCTGACAAATTCGACATCTGTCAACAAACCTCTTGACATCTGCTCGCATCCCTAGCCAAAAATATGATTCTCTTAGCTTTGCGAAGGTCTTATCATGACCAAAGTGACCTGCTAAACCGCCACTATGATTTTCCTTCACCAAATTCTCCCTCATGGAGCAAATTGGAATACATAGTTGATTGCCTCTGAACAACAATCCATCTTGGATCATGTAATCTATCCACGGGCTCCGATCTCTGAGAACTGGATTTTTGGCTGCTTCGTATGCTTCTGCAAAATCTGCATCACCTGCGTACATGTCCCTCAGGTTTTCAAAACCCAATGTCTTGACTCGAAACTCCTGCAACAACAAACATTTCCTGCTCAAAGCATCAACCACTTTGTTAGTAGTTCCTGAAATGTGTTTAATTACAAATGTAAAATTCTACATATACTCTACCCATTTTGCATGTTTCTGATTCAACTTCTCTTGTTGACTCACAAACTGCAATGCATGATTATCGTTGTACAATACAAATTCTTTCGGGATCAAATAATGCCTCCACTTCTTCAATGCCTGTATGATGGCATAAAACTCTTTATCATACGTGGAGTATTTCAGCTTTGCGTCATCCATATTCTCACTGAAATATGCAACTGGCCTGTCCTCCTGACTTAAGACCACTCCTATGGCATATCCACTTGCATCACATTTCACATGGAATGTTTTCTGGAAATTTGGCAACACCAACACTGGCTGCTCTGTGATCTTTCGCTTCAACAGATTGAAGCTCTTCTCAGCCTCTGCTGTCCAATGAAAAGACTTGTACCATTTCTTCACTGTGTCCATCATCGCTGCGCTAATTCCACTGAAATTCCTGATGAAATTTCTATAGAAACTAGCCAAACCATGGAAACTCCTCACCTCGAAAACATTTCTGGGTGATGGCCAATTCTTAATCACTTCCACCTTTTCTGGATCCATCTTCAACTCATTCGCTGAGATAAAAAAACCCAAATAAATGAGCTCTGTCTTCATGAATGAGGACTTCTTCATATTTATCAACAGCTTCTCCTGCTATAGCTTTCTCATCACAATGGCCAAATGTTTCAAATGTTCATCCTTCGTCTTACTGTAGATCAATATATCATCCAGATATACGACTACAAACTTCCCGATGAATTCCTTTAGGACTTCATTCATTAGCCTCATGAATGTGCTCGGTGCGTTTGTCAAACCAAATGGCATGACCAGCCATTCATACAAACCTTCGTTTGTCTTGAATGCTGTTTTCCATTCATAACCTTCTCTCATACGAATCTGGTGATATCTGCTTTTCAAATCTATCTTTGAAAAATAATTTTCCCCACTCAGGCAATCCATCAGATCATCCATTCTCGGCAGTGGAAATATGTACCTGATGGTAATTTTATTGATCGCTCTGGAATCAGTGCACATTCTCTAGCCTCTATCCTTCTTCGGACTAAGCACTGTTGGAACAACACATGGGCTCAAGCTTTCTCTGACTAATCCTTTGTCCAACAAATCCTATACCTGCCTTTTGACTTCCTCATTTTCCTGTGGCATCAATCTGTACGTGGCCTTATTCGGCAAAATTGCTCTTGGTATGAGGTCTATGTGGTGACTCGCACTCCTCATCGGTGGCAATGAATGAGGTAATTCGTCCATTATGATGTCAGCAAACTCTCCCAACAGTTCCCGAATCTCATCTGGTAGATCATCCACTCTTGTGCTAGTCAGGACAATTCTCGGTTTCCTGACCACAAAGAATTGTGGATCTTCCTTCTTCTCCATCTCTGTGAGAATCTCCTTCCCACTCATGAGAAGTATGGTGTTACTTACTTCCGGCTTTACCTCCTCATCCTTTTTCGGAAGAAATCTATGTGTCCTCCCATCCTTCTCCAAAGTGTATGTGTTCATTCTCCCGTCATGAACCACATTTCGGTCATATTGCCATGGTCTACCCAGCAATACATGATAGACATCCATGGGAATGACATCACATAGGACTTTATCCTTATATTCACCCATCTTGAAATAAACTAAACATTGTTTAGTGACACTCACCTGATGTCCTTTTTGCAGCCATGATACTTTGTATGGAATCAGGTGATCAGTCGTATCCAACTCCATCTTTTCTACCATCTCGGTCGAAACGAGATTGTCGGTGCTTCCGCTGTCCACTATGACCTTGCATTTCCATCCCTTGGTCTTGCATGTGGTCCTGAACAATGTGTTTCTCTGAGATGTGTCCTCCACCTCTTTCTCGGGTGTTAAAAGAATTTTATGCACCGTCAGTGACTTCCCACTTCCGGTGTCTTCATTCTCAACATCACGCCTCTGCGCTTCAGCGATGTGAGCTTCTCCTCTGTCCATTTTCCTGTTTGGACAATCAACGACTTTATGTCTATCCTTCCCACATGTAAAACATGTGATGATTCCTCCTCTGCCTCTTCCCCTACCTCTGGTACGAGGAAAAGTGTTGGCATCAACATAACCGCCACCCTGCTCTATATGTTGTCTCCGTGGCTCAGCATATTGCTGTCCTTGCTGCGAGGTTCCACCTCTCTCAATCTTACCCTGAGGTTTCTTCCATTCCTCCTTGGGCTTCTGATATTTCTCCTGGGAAACTGCCTTGCCTTTGGGCTGACTTCTGCCTCGTTCTCGCTGTCCTTGCTTACGGCCCAGCTTCTCCTCGGATTTCAGAGCCATCTGGTAAGAATCCTCAACCATTATGATGGTCGTCATGCTTAATTCATCCTGAATGTCGTATCTCAGACCATTCAGGTATCTGGCAACCTTCTCATCATCGCTCTCCCGATGACCTGCTCGGATATTGAGCTTGTAAAACTCTTCGGTGTACTCCTTCACCGTCATCAACTTCTGCCTCAGGTTATGCATTCGCCTGAACAGAGTGATTTGATAATCCCTTGGGATGAATTTTTTCCTTCATCTTAGCAATCATCCGATCCCAGATTTTAATCTTCTATTTTCCTTTGGAACGTCTATCTTCCTGTAGCTCATCCCACCATAAGGCTGCATGTCCTTTCAACTTGGTAACAACATGCCTTACCTTTTTATCCTCTTCGATATCTTCATAATCAAAGTAGGTGTCAAGAGCCCTGATCCAATCCAACAGCTCTTCTGCATCCAAACTTCCTTCATACTCTAGAATATCCATTTTGGTTTTGGAACTCATCCTGGAAATGGCTTTGATCAACCGATCCGTTGATGCATCCTCTGCTGTGACTTCTTCTGCATGTCCAGCTTCCTCTTCAACCTTGGAATCACTAAGATCACCTGCACCAACTCTGCGTCTCTGCGTTGTCTCTATCTCCTCGAGCCTTGCTTGGAGATCTCTCATATATCATTCCATTTCCGGATTCCTTGCCGGCCTACCTCTTCTTCTCGCATCCCTGTCTTCTGGACCAGGTGATTGTCTTTCTCTTCTCGGCGGCATAATGTATTCTCCTCTCTGCTACTAAAAGCAAAGCCTTCCTGCTCTGATACCACTCTAACACAGCACGTGCCACCCGCGCACCCCGCTTCCACCAGGACCTTCTCTGACCTTGGCCCCGAAGAGAGACAATGCTCCTCTAATTCCCTGTCGGGAATTCTTCACCCACAACAACTCCTTTCTGACCTCCCTTCACAATCGGGAAATCAGACTTCGTGATTTCGCAAATCCTATGGTCGCATGTTTCTCACCTCACGATTCCTCGAAGTCCGATGCGAGTCAATGTTGACTCCCGTCCACTATCGGAACTTCTCCCTGTCGAGACATCGCTACTCACGACATCGAAAAATTGTATTGCCAAACTCTGAACCCCGATGGGCCGATTTTCAGAGACACGTGTGGACTTGACTTCTCAACCCTTTATCCTTCTATCAGAATTTTGAAACTCGTGGGATCGTGAGTCCTGATGTTCCTGGATTCAAGATTTAGCTTTCCCCGATTCCCGATATGATGCCACCTGTACTCCACTAGTTCTCGTGGTCCCACACTGCCATGTCACCGTCGAGATATCACTACCCGCGAATCCAACATGCAAGCGTTCTCTGTTGTCGAGAACCCCGATTCTCTGAACCCCGATATATTGGGATTCCTTGACATGCGTCCCCACGATCAATGGTTATGATCCAATCGGGATATCGCGGATCGTGATATCGCCATCCCCATTTCAATGACTTGGTGCTTCAACTCGCGATATGCCGATATGCGATGGCACGTGCAGATATGATGGCCTCTATGAACCCAGATCGACGACACTGCTTCCTCTTGAGCTTCGAACTTCTAAATGCTCACACTGCAATCTCTGTGCACTTTCGCAAGATCTAACGATCCTCGGGTCCTCGTGAAATATCTCCAGGGAATTTCAATCGTCCATCCTTCCTTTGATATTTTCTGCGAAATGAACTAAATTCTCCCTCTACGAAACTTTGTTCAACCACTCACCGACCTGTGGAGCTTCTCTCGAGCTTTCCACAACACCCCTGCAATTCTCACTTAGTGAACTGTAGGCCTATTCCTCCTGAGCTTGTCCTCGCTTCACAAGTCTTTATGAGGGCTTGTTGCACTCACTCCTTGCAGACAAATCTTAGAACACGACTAAGTGTTGAAGCTTCCTCGACTCTGCGCGTTCCCCTGCGACAGTAGTCTTAATTCCCTTTCCTCAGAATTGCAACCTTGAGCCTTCTTCTAGCCTGCGCACACCTTGCACGACTTTGGTGCCAAATCTGCACTCTTGAGAACTTAGAACAAAAGTTATCTCTATCTGAACCCTGCAGTCACGCACTCCTTGCGGACAAATTCCACTGCACTCTATGCAGGAATCTCTTGGCTAGAATAGAGAAACAATTGAAACTAAATTCTTACTCTCACAGATTTCAATTTAGCTATGAAACCACATACACAGTATATTAAATCAAATGTACGACCAGAAAGAAAACATTCATGAGCACATAAACAACATACACATAGAAATGAAACCACCCATGAAATTGAATCAAAGACTTCTTTCTATTAATTCAGATCTGTACATGGGTGTTCTTCACACAATTTCTCTGCTGGCTCCCCTCTTCTGAATGCTCTCCATATGTTACAATGATACAATGAGGGTGTCTATATCCGTTTTCCCTCTCGAAACTGAGACTGTCTAATCTAGACTCAAAAATCTATCTACCTACATTAACTAAAGTAAATGCCTCCTATCTACTTCAGACAAGAGCGTAACGCTTGAGTTCTGATATAATACAATAGGCACTCCTTCATAAATGTTTGATTGAAGGATATGGCGCTTCATCTTTAATGAAAGTTCAAAAAGTCATCAAGCTTATATGTCATGTGTTTAAAAACACATGCGCTGGCTCCACACTTGCTTTGATAGTTGGGATGCTCCTGCATCAAGATGAATTTGATTGGTCCGCATTCACCTCAGAGGTTTGAGTAAGAGCGAAAGTAGATGTGGTGTTTGAAATGGAACTTGGTTCCAGAGAAGGTTTTGAAAGATCGTTCAATGGACTAGGAGCATTAGGGATCAGATCATAAAGTGTGTCAGAATAGGAATGCACCAAGTCCAAATAATGAACACGACTGATAGCCTTCTCCTCAGTAGCAACATTTCCCATAGAAACATCATGATCAATGGGAGGAAAAAGTGACTTTGTAAACCAGTCCGTGAGGAGTTGGTTTAGAATTGGAGCCTTAATCAACTGTCTCCATCATCTTCACTCATGAATATGATTATATATGTGGGTGGAAGAGGATTGTTAGAGTGAGGTAAAAAGTTCTGTATTGGTCTCATACCATATAGGTAACTGAAAATGCGTAAAAAAATCCATGGCAAGAGAAATAAAGTCGATAAATGAGTTACGAGGCAACTTGATATACCATTTCGTTGTTGCATCTGTAAGTGTTCCCTAAAAATGTGTCATATGAATGGATTCATCCATTAAAGAGTTGGAATAAAACCATAAATAGAAAGTCATAACATGATTGTTAGGATCTTCCCCAAGATTTTTGTTGAATTTCGGGATGCCGGATGATAATTTGGCAGGGATGGCGGGCCAAAACAACGCATGCTGAATGGGATCATTTGTCAAATGTGACAGATATGGAATATCTAATGTAGCTAATAATGGTAGTTGTTGGTTGGCTTGTCGATATGGGTGGTAAACTTATGGCATGGGAACACCAGTAGGACATGTTGAGCACTCAACACACCCTAAAAAAGACTGTAATTTTTCTTACTTTTTTGGGTACCACTTGATCTTTGCACTGTCTGATTCGACTTCATTTTGAGAAATGTTTTGTCTTTGATTATTATCGTGACTCTCATCAGATATTCAAGTTTTTTTGAACTTATGATACCCCATGACTTAAAAGGCCTTAACACTTGAATAAAGAATCAACAGCCAAAACACTTCACCTGACACGCTCAAATTTGACATAGAAAGGAATTCAAAGTAACCACTCGGGATACCTTTGTCACTGAGCACCGATCTCCATCGGAATCGGAAAAAGGAAGTTTTGTTTGTGTCAAAGTCTTGCATAAAGATATCGCTGATAGCCGATTCCCCTTCGACATCAGTAAAAGATGAGGGGAATAGATGTTGACAAAGAAAGAAAAGATATTGCCGATAGCCGATACCCGATGAGCTTATTGGAATTGGGGAAAACCCAAAAGGATCGCAACAAACATTTTGACCATGATAAAGAGTATCGCGGATCTCCGATGCGTTTTTGGCATTGAGACTTTTTCGAAGAAGCTAATACAACATCGATAAGCTAAGGTTTGTTTTTAGAATGAATGACTTAATAAAAGTACTGAATTCGATTAATACACATGAATTAGGTCACTAGTCTTCAATGCCACGTATCTTTACCAGATTGGAGAACTGTATGGTCTAGTTTTACCCCGAGTCATTCTCGGTTCCCTAGGTCCGTGTCACACCTCCGACTCATCTTTTCCATGACAACATTGTACAGTGAGATTAATCGACATCGGAGCTTTTGTAGAAGGACATCAACAAAAAAGTTCATAGCACATCCCTGGTCCCTGATCCACCCAATGAGAGATAAACACGATGGGACATTTTAGCATTAGATACGATCGGATTTTGAGCATTTAAGGGGATAATTAATACCAAATCTTGCATTAGTTGCTACCTCGTGTGCCAATCAAAACAACTGTTTAAAATCACCGATAGACCACATCACCCCTACGCCTCTGCCATCAACCCTTGATGAATTTAAGTTGTAGAGATTTAATGGTAGATGCATCTAAATTTCACTCATCACCCAAATTGAATGGTTGATGAAACACGGTAAGTTCCTCCCTGGTTTAAATTCTCTTGATCCGTTGTAAATAAAATCATTCTATGTGAAAGGAAATTCAGAGCATCCGAAGAAGCAAGACAAGTAATTCAAAGGCTGTAGAGATCTCGTGAGTATCAAAATAACCAAGTTTTAGTGATCTTAAGAGGTATGTATCCAAGTATGTATATTTTACATGGCTACAAATTATATGTTTTCTATCCAGTTTTTTTCTTTACACAGTCTCTGAAGTTTTATTTTAGTTGCAGGAACAATGCTTCCAAGAAATCCAACCACCAGACGATCGTCGAGGGCACCGAAGCTGAAAGAACTAGAGGTAGGTGAAGTCTCATATCCAGGGGCCACAAAACAATTAGAATACACTTCGAGGCCAGAACCTGTCATTAAAACAATGACAAATAAGATTTTCATCTAGTCTCTGACCTTTGAAGATACGGAGGCAAGCACAGGGTTTAATATGGCACTCCCACATTGAGGAGAACTCTTTAACAAGATCATCCGAGAGGAATACTCGGGATATATACCACATAGTGATCTAAATGTTAGAGCGCTCGATGATGAATTTTTCCCGAACATCCGACGATTGTACCTGCATATGGTGGCGAGCATAACCCCTATTTTTCCCCGTATTGAAGTCCTGAAGTGAATCACCGACCACACAGACACACATAAATTTATGATCAATGATGACAATGGTGGGTGTGTTAGAGTGTTCTTACCCATGGAAGTTAATAAATAATACAAGCTTAGATATCTCGAGGAGCGACTTAACAAAAATTTTGTCATGATGTTCTACGAGCGCCATGACACCAGCTGGGTGATGGCCTCATGGTGGAGGGAGGACAAGAAGTACACCAACCGAAGAACTGGATGGTACAGGATGACCAATTTAATGGAGCCATACATCTATTTGATGGCTCTCATCTATTGATTATATGGTGAGAGGATTGCTCCATTTTCAGAGGCATGGATTCCCTTGGATTACACAGTGGCGATCTTTGGGAGCGGTTTCAAGTGGGGAGATGTTATCACACTAAGTTGCCTTGGGTATTTAGCCTTTAGTTTTAATTTTATCCTAAGCCTTTAGATTTTAATTTTTGATTTATCCCCTTAAAAATTTTTTTGCTTAGGTTCCCTTGATAAATAAAGGCTTAAGTCATGGCTTAAATTTTGATCATCACATGAACTTTTGGACTAGGTTTGTTTTTTCATGACTTATGTTTTTGATCACCTCCTCGATTTGACACTAAGTCCCACTCACT